>JAWWEY010000136.1:111126-124233 GCA_035582745.1 Loriotus luctuosus
GTTGTAATGAGGTTCCCACACAATCTTCGCCAGGCTGAGCAGCTCCAACCTTCCCAGCCTGTCTCCACAGGGGAGGTGCTCCCGTCCTCTTACCAACCTCGTGGCCTCCTCTGGACTTGCTCTAGCAGCTCCATGTCCTTCTTATATTGGGGCCACCAGAGCTGGATGCAGCACTGCAGTAGGGTCTCATCTGAGCAGAGGAGAATCCCTCACCTTTCTGGCCATGCTCCTCTTGATGCAGCCCAAGATCCCATTGACTTTCTGGGCTGTGAGAGCACATTGCTGGCTCATGTTGAGTTTTTCATCAACCGTCACCCCCCATCCTTCTCTGCAGGGCTCCTCTCAGTCACTTCTCTGCCCAAGCTGTCTGTGAGCCTGGGGTTGCCCTGACCCAGGTGTAGGACAATACCTTTTTCAACTCCAGCAGGTGCCACCTCTCAGGTCTGTCTGGTCCCTGTGGATGGCATCCCTTCCCTCCAGCGTGTTGATGGCACCTCACAGTTTGGTGCTGTGGGCAAACTCGCTGAAGGTGTGCTCAGTCCCACTGTCCCTGTCATCAGCAAAGATGCTGAATGTTCTCTGTGCTACCTTAAAGCCCAGTTGTAGAATTTCTGATCATTCATTCTCATTAATTGAGAATGACATTTTTTAGTTATTTGTTTTAGAGCTCGGTGCCTTAAGCCTAAATGTGAATGTAAAGATGGTAAATAAGACCCATTTGTGAACAGCAAATTCCTGCCTATGATTGTACTTTTTTGTTACTGCAACTTTTTCTGACTGACAAAACTAGTCTGCAATCTTTGTAGTTTTGCTTAGACAGGTAAGTAACTCTTCCTAGCTATCAGCAGCAACTATGACTGAAATTATCTGAGCTGATTTTATTTCAACAGGTGGGAAGTTCTTAGTTTCCACTAAGATGTGACAATACGGTTACAGCCAATTTAAGAATCCTTTCTGTTCTCAACCTGTACCAGTTTAGGCTTAGAAAAATTAATCTATCATAAAAATAAATGGATGTGTCCAAGTCAGTATAAATAACACACCTGGATTTGATTTTTACTGCAGACCAGGAATGGTAGAACTGTGGATAGCTGAAGGCTAAGGTGGTGTAAGAATCACGCAGTTTCTCTGCAGTGGGTTATTTTTTAAGCAAACATAATGCAATTTCATTCTCTGAGGAGCATAAGCTGTTAAAGAAATGAATGTTTTTAAAATGTAAGCCCCTTTTTGGAAGGAATTTGGTCCCAGGCTTTGCTCCTACTTCAGACTTTGGACGTGTTGTCTGCTAGGGCTAAGATACATTTGAACATGTAACAGTTGGGTTTAAATTGCATGGCACACTAAGACTAGAATTTCCCTGTATACGATAAAGGGAAGGTACATTTCATGGGTCTCTCTAACATGTGAAGACGTGTATATAAAATGTATTTCAATCATGTTTGGCTTGAATATTCTCCCAGAATGTATGTTCTTACCTCAGCACGTATTGTAGTTGCTCAGTATTTGTATATGTTGCTAGGACTTAGACTGTATAAATAGTGAGGGGGTTTTATATGTTAAAAAGTATTTTTAATAAATTGTACATACGTATTACTCAGTCTGTTTTCTGTTAACACCTACCTTGTATCTAATTCATCTGCAGTCTGGAAATGCCAGGGTTATTTCTGAGTTACATGGGATCATGCCCAGTCTCCAGCAGTTTCCTGGCAGCAGGTGGGCTGGTCCCTGTCCCCAGTCAGCTCAACCCCTCTGCACTGCTGGAGAGGCTGCTGGTTCAGTCTTCAACCAGACCATGGCTATTGCCAGTTACTGAGTAAAGCTGAAGCTGCTTGTGCTTTTTCCTCTTCTTCATATGAATTCCAGCACCACAGTGCCTCATACAAAGAACTCACTCATAATTACTCTTTGATGAGTAAATGTAGTTTGAGTTCACACTGTCTTATCTTGTCTTCTGTACCACCTGTGGCCAGTGAATGCACAGAAACCACCTAAGATAAAGAAAACAATGACAGCAAGTAGTAGCCCCCCAGTGAGTGGAGATTCTAAAAGAGGGAGGCCCATCCAGGCTATTTCAGCAGACAGTCTGTGGGTAGGTACACGTGGCTTGCCCTGATGTCAGTGCACTGGCTGCTGCTCCAGACCACTCCAGTGGAGTGGTGTGTCAGTTAGAGCCTGCTGTCCTTCTTTTCCAGTTGAGATGTCCAAATCTCTGGGGCCTTAGAGATCTTGACCTTAGAGTGTGATGGATTCAGCTGTCTTGATGGCTGTTTCTGTGGGCAGTAACACTTGGAAAGTTCCACACCACTTTGCCACCAGTGGTGCATCTTTCCCCTCCTTAAGCAGGACTAAATCCCCTGGTTAGATGTTATGAACAGCCAAAGTCCAAAGGCAGGGGCTATGCCAGCTGAGCTTCCGGTTGAAGGGATTTCATGAGAGACAGTATCCTGGCCACATATTCTTTTAAATATACATCACTTACCTCTGCATCCCGATAGGTTGAGAATGACCTGGGTGAAGAATTCCGAAAAATAATTCAAAGGAAGAGTACTGATTCTCTCTTCTGGGTCTGGCCTTCATTCTTGCCAAAGCCAATGGAAAAAGCCCTGCCCATGGCATCTTGGTGCCTATTACCAGCTTCAAAAGGTGTTTCTTTATTTCGCTCTTCATTTTTTTTCTACCTGACACAAGCTCTGTGCCAGGGGGTATGGAGGATCCATTGTTTTCCTAAAGTAGCCATAACCCCTTGAAGGAATTTACATGTAAAATTAGCTCCCCTAAGTCTGTTTCTTTATGTTGGAATAATTTGTGCCAAAAATACCTTCATAGGTGATGCTGTAGCTGCCGAAGCAGTTGGGAATGCTTCTGGCCACCTTGTTAGCTGATATACTATTATCAGAAGATATTTAAGCCTTTCCACTTGGGACATCTCAGTAAAATCCACTCGGCATCTTTAGAAGGGGCATACAGCCCAAGGCCTCCCTCACCTGGCAGCTTTCTTTGTAACCCTGTTATTGGCTTCTGCACAAATCAAGCAAACTTCAACAGCTGCTTTTGCCAGGCTAAAAAAACCCACAGCAAAATACATCTTGAGGAAGGCTTCTGCCAATCCTCGAGAACTCCAATGATTCCCTTCATGGAATTGTTATAATATTTGTATGGCCAGAGCTTCTGGTCTCCATTGTTTGCCATCCCTTGTAAACCGATTTTTCCCTTTTTCTCTCTGCCCCACTCTTTTAAAATATCTCCAGCTCCTCTGGTGGCAAAGACAGTGATTCTTTCTCTGGCAGTGATTGAGTCACTGGGAGCAAAGGGAGGGTCTTTGAGAGGCCTGGCAAAAGTATTCCTTTCTGAGTTTCTTCATCCGCCAGTCAATTGCCTATTGCCTCCTCCAAGTACCTTGCCTGATGTCCCCTAATGTACATTATTGTCCCCCTTTTTGGTAAATTCCCCACCTCCAAGAAAGGAGTAATTAAGCTGTCATGTGCTAATGTTTTGCCCATGCAAGTTAAACCTCTTTCCTCCCACAGATTTCTAAACGTGTATACCACTCCACATGCATGCTTAGAATCAGTACGAATGTTAATTCACAGCAACATCCTCCCTTCTTCTAATTCTCTTCCCTTGATAGTAGTGTCTCCTGTAACTCGTGTCCCTTCTACTACCTGTGAAGGCTCATTAGTAAACACATTTCCTCCCTTAAGCCAGGGGGTGTCTCCTAAATTTTCCCTAACCCAGGTCTGGAGATCCATGACTGCCTTCAAGGGACAGGTTTCTTCCCGGACCCCCCTCCAGGACTGTTCAAAGTCCTTGTTTAACAGAAGACTGGGTTAAACCCTTCCCCACTTCTAAATCCTAAATATTTTTGTTCCATTCAGTAAGTTTTCGACTGTATTGACCAAGCCCTGGACATCCACTTAGAGGCTTTTTCGCTTCACAAAACTTTAATTTGATGTGAGACTTTCATAAGTCTCATAAAACATTCTCCTGTCATCAGTTTTTGGGCTTTGGTTACTACTAAAGCCATAGCTGCACAATTCTGCAGACAATGAGTCCAGCCTCTTGGCCTCTGGGTTTAACATCTTAGAAAAGTAGGCAACAGGCTGCCGTGTAATCCAGTGTTCCCACATAAAAATTATTTTAGTATGGTCCTGTTTAACATCCACATAGAATTCAAATTCTTTTTCCCTGTCCAGAAGGGCAAGGGCATGAGCTTCAGTTATTCTGCTTTTTTTTTTCCCTAACACTTTAAAATTCTGCATTCCTTCTGGCGTCCATGCAGTTTCTCTAACTGGCAGGACAGGAGTATTCTAGGTAGACATACATGACTCCAAAAGACCTGCCTTTAACAGGGATTCAGTAATGGGCTGCAGCCCCTTCTTTCTCTGCCTTGGAAAGAGGGTGTTGCTTTTTAGACACCACTTATCCTGGTTGCTTCAAAGTGGTTTGGAGAGGCCCCAGAGCTAATTTTCCAGATTTCCCTGGGACTGCCCGCACTTGGGGGTTTACTGCAGCATAGGTTCTCTCAGAGATTTGACACAAATTTACAATAGGGTTAGTTTCTGTATCACTTTTTACAATGTTATTTTGCATTCCCAATGTAGCCAGGAAATCCCTTCCCAGTAACTTAATTACAAGTAGAACAAACACAAATTCATGCATTTCAAACCCAACCCCCAGATTTACTAATCATGGTTGAAGGAAACACATCCACCCTTCTTTTCCACTTACCCCTGAAGAATTAAAGAACTTCTTGACAGTTTTTCCCTTTAAGGGATAAAATTCAAAGTGGATTGAGAGGCCCCTGTGTCTGTCATGGAAACACCTCCTCCCGTTCTGGACCCACCCTAAATATTATCAAGGGCTCCAGTGTGGTGGGTCCCTGGTATAATGGGAACCCCTGACACCCCTAACAATCCATCTCCATTCATCGCTGGACTTGATCCTGAGGATCCAGTTGTTTCTATGGGCAATCTTGCTTTCAGTGTCCTTGCAGTCAGTACGCTGATTCCTTCCAAGACTCTCTTTGGGTGGGCTCTCCGCTGCTGAGGAGGGAATGCCTCTGCCCCCTCCTTGTGGCCAAACTCACCTCTTCTGTCCCAGGGGCCCCCTTGGGCCCTGCAGTTTATCCCTCTGCAGCAGTAAGAACACTGCCATCGCCTTTACCTTCACCTTTTCCTCATCCCTTCTTACATACAATTGCTGTATCTTTCTAACCAGTTCATCCAGGAGCTTTATTCTGCCCTTTCTTTAGCCCCCAGCCCTGCTACTGCCTGTGGGTGCTCATTCTCACACAGCTCAAAATAATTTGTTTCTCCAATGACCCAAATAAAATCCTTAAAAGAAAATCTTAATCCTACTGTGTATAATTTGTATTTCCCAGATATTCTTTGCTCCTCCTCTTTGTGCTCACTCTCTTTGCCATACACCATATATTAGAGCCAGTCCCTGTCCTGCTGTAATGTCCAAACGCAGCCCCGGCTGGCACACCCAGTGGGCACAGTCAGCAGCACCACAGGCAGCTGGGCTGTCTGGCAGCCTCATGGGGGCCAAACGCCTAGCAGCCTCATGGGGCTTGGGGACCACTGCCATCCCTGCCTGGGGCGGGCTGGTGGTGGGGTCAACTACTGCCTGAAGCTGAGCCCTGGCTGCCCCACAGCCCCAGCCCAGGCCCGCACCTCCCCACAAGCCCCAAGCCCGTGCTCACAGTTCCACACTTCTGTCCTTGGTCCTGCCACTTCCCACCATAAAGACACACCTCTTCATCCTGATTTCCTTGTTTTCCCTGTCCTGGAAACTGGCAATAAAAAGAACCTGCAGCTGAATCAGATGGCAAATTTTGATGATAAATGCCTTCTGCTGCTACTTGCCTTAACCATATTCCTCCACATTCCACTTCAACCAATCCTTTCCCAACATACTAACACCATCTGTCCCCTGTTGCCGAGACCCCTTCTCAACTCCCGCAATTTCTCCTCAGGCATGGATTGTCCTTAATTACATCTGGGAGAAGGTGCAAACTACCTCAACATTGTCCAAAGGGATTATTCGGAGATCTTTCTGCATCATCATCCCTTTTGCCAGGACCCGTTGCTGGCTTTACCTATGCTACCCTTTATGGGTGCCTTCTCAGGTTTACCCCCCCAAAAATCCCATTGATTTGTGACATTTTCAGTGGTCCTTCCCTGTGGACTCTTTGTGGATTCTCTAGGCCACTACTCGTCTGTCTTGAGTGGACGCTATTGGGTACTCTACCAATTGCCCAGTACCAGCTGCCACCAAAGGGAACTGATCACCAAAGCTGGCTGAAGGGCACCTTGAGCTCCCACTCACTGTCATGGGTTGGCAGAAGGACCCCAGATGACTGCTCATTTTCTTAGGAGAATTAATCCTTGATGCCAGAGGTTTTTGTCCCAGAAAGAGATAAAGGAGTCCAGTAACTTTATTGGAATAAAGGGAAAGGCCATGGGCCATTTCCCATGGGGTCTTTCAAGTGGTTGGGGGATGCAGCTCCCTTTTTATCCTAAGTTTCCCACTGCATTACCCTCTTCTTTGCCCCATTGGCTGAGGTAATCAGACAGTAGAGACTGCCTGAATCACCTACTCTGTGCCCCACTCTAATATACTCTTTTTGCCCCTCATAAGCCTTTTTCTTTGCATCAACAGGTGGAAGAATTCCTTGGCTATCAAAACAACCTGTAGAAGGCCTCACAGTTTTTACCGATGCCAGCTGAAAAACTTTTAAAGCAGGTCTTACTTGGCAGGACAGAGGCAAATGGCTCTCCCTTTTGCTATATAAAAGAAAGAAAAATAAACTCTTCCTAATTCTATGAAGTCTCTGTTCTCTTGCTCTGGCTTCAGGAATTTAACACAGTTTTGGTTGAGCAACAGTCTGTGTTGATTAGTACCAGTTGCTAGAACTAAGAATTTATTCTGTTACTTCACTAGCCATAAGTGAAAAAAAACTGCAACAGATGTGACAAGTTTGGGCATTGGACTGGCAAATTTAAATCAAGATTTGTGGAGAGATGGACCCCCACCTTGGGAAATTCAAAACCAGGTGTGAAGGGGGCTGATTGATGCAGATTATTTAGGCAATTTTGAGATAATGGTGCAGACTTGGAGGCCACCTGACCATATTCCAAAAGGCACTAGTTAGTTCCATTTGAGGCCAAGGTTCTGAAATGGGGTCATGCATAGAGGGGATGGAGGTTTTGGGTCAACAGAAACCCCTCAGGTAATGTTTACATTACCATTATCAGGAACAAAACCAACTAAACCCATTACTTTTCAGCACCCTGATGGAGGAGCTCTCACAACAAAAGCTGCATTACTGGACCCAGGTTCAGATGTCACCATTGTTTCCTCGTTTGTATAGCCTGCAAAATGACCTCTGAATACCTTGGGAACACCTGTTTTGGGGGTGGGAGTTGTGCAAATGACTCAAATCAGTAAAACACTCTTAACAGTATGGGTTGATGAGGTTGCACATGTTCGGGCTCAGATGAGATCTTATGTGATGACTACAACAATCTGGCTGCTGGGACAAGATGCATTGAGCCAGATGGGTTTCTGTCTCACCAATGAGGGTTTTTAGCAGTGGTCATTGAGGGGCTGCCAACCCTAAAATGAAAGTGGTTAACAGAAACACCAATCTAGGTTGATTAATGGCTGCTGTCTAAAGAAAAGCTTGCCCATGTTAATGAACTGGTTGATGAACAGTTGGAAAGGGAGCATACTGTACCTTCTCCAAGCCCCTGGAACACACCCATTTTTACAATTCCTAAAAAATCAGGGAAATGACCTTTGAGCAATTAATGCTGTAATACAGGATATGGGACCCTTGAAGCCTGGCCTTCCCCCACCATCAAAGTTACCTGTCAATTGGCAGCTGTTGATTATTGATTTAAAAGATTGCTTTTTCACAATGCCCCTGCACGAGGATGACGGTGAGAAGTTTGCCTTCTCAGTGTCATCCATTAAAAAAGCAGAGGCAGCAAAAAGGTATCAGTGGATTGTATTGCCACAAGGGATGCAAAATTCTCCCATGATGTGCCAACTATATGTTTGTTGCCTGGGCACTAGCCCTGCTGAGAAACCAGTACTCACAGTGTCTTACTTATCGTGACATGGATAATATTATTATAGTAGGAGAACACCTGGATACAGCAACCCTGCTACCTGCCTTACAACAATTGCAGAAGGCAGGCCTTCAGATTGCCCTGGAAAAAGTCCAACAACAAGCCTTATGGAAATATTTGGGTATGCTTATCACTGAAGCCCAAATTTGGCCTCAATAATTAACTATTTGTACAGAAATTCTGGCCTTGATGGATGACCCCCAAAAAGTTAACTGGGGACATACAGTGGGTTTATAGCACCTGTGGCATTACTAATTAGGTCTGTGAGCCCCTAATGCCATTATTGAAAGGGGGAAATCAGACCATTTTTCTGCATTAATTGAAAAACAACAGAAGACTGACTCGAATTGCCACTAAATTGGGTAATTCCTTTGCAGATTGTTGGTCCCCTAATTTGCTGGATAGAGAAAAGCACGTGATGGCTATCCTAATGCGGTGGGATAGCTAGGCTAATCAGCCACTAAAAGTCCTAGAATGGCTCTTTTTACCATGTAATTTGAATGAATCCTTGACCACACAAATGGAAGCTATAGCCAAAATCATGATCAAGGAAAAAAAGCAGACACTGAAATTTGCAGGAATGGAACTCCAAAATATTCTTCCACTAACAAAAGATTTTTTACAATGGTCATTGCAGAATTCAGACACCTTAAAATAGGCATTGTTAAACTTTCCAGGTGTTATTAGCACTCTTTTTGCCCCTCATAAGCTTTTTTCTTTGTATCAACAGGTGGAAGAACTTCCTTGGCTATCAAAACAACCTGTAGAAGGCCTCACAGTTTTTACTGATGCCAGCTGAAAAGCTTTTAAAGCAGGTCTTACTTGGCAGGACAGAGGCAAATGGCTCAGTGAAATCCTTGAGGGACCAGGAGGTTCTTTACAGCATCTTGAGTCATGTGCTGCTTATTAGTGTTTGAAAAATGGCCCAGTTATCCCATTAACATTGTTTCTGATTCTCTCTACATAGTAGTTATTGTTGAGTGCATGGAGCAAGCATTGCTCAAGGAAATTCAAAACCGGTGGTAGTGGCAAATCTTTTTTCAACTAGGGCAGTTACTTAATTCTCGCTAACAGGATTATTTTATTACCCATATACAGAGTCACTCTGCACTGACAGAAGGCCTAGCCTTAGGAAATGAGAAGGCTGATCAATTCGTGGCACCACTTTGGGCCTCTGCTTCTCCTAACACCGATAAATTTGGCTAAGCCAGAAGGGCTCACGAGTTTTTTTCACCGAAGTGCAAATGTTTTACTCAAACAATTGAGAATATTGCTGCAGGATGCCTGTCCACAGTGCCAGGGTATGATTGGCAGATTGGGTCCTGGAGTCAACCCTCATGGCCTAGGGCCCTTCCAAATGGATGTAACCATCTGTGCCTCTTTTGGTCGTTTTAAATGCATTAGTGTAACCATAGACACCTTTTCTGCCATGGTCTGGGCCACTCCTCTGACAAGTGAAGGGTCTCATTTTGTCATTCGACACTTGCAAAGCTGCTTGCCATCATGAGTTTGCCTCAGAAAATTAAAACAGATAATGGGTCAGGAAATACAGCCCGACAGACCCAGGATTTCTTAGCTGCTTGTGGGGTAGAACATAGCACAGGTATTCCAGGGAAGTCCACAGGACAAGCTATCATTGAAAGGACACATCAGGTACTGAAAGGACTGGTGGATAAACAAAAAACAGGGGAGAATGGGCTGAACCCACAGGATAGAGTGCTGAAAACAGTCTGTGTTGTGAATCATCTGTGGTAAGTAGGTAATTGTAGTGAACCACCAGTAATAACACATTATTCAGGTTTGCAGCAAGATTCTGAATTAGTACAGCACCAACCAAAAGTTTGTTCTAAAAATCCTATGAACAGGGTTATCAGAAGGACCTGCAGATTTACTGACGTGGGGAAGGGGTTATGTTTGTATCATTACAGACAAAAACCCCTAATGGATACCAGCGAAATGGGTTCATCCCTGGCTTGAAAAGGACATTCTGGTCTCTAATATCAACAATGAACCAACAACCAGTGCTACCTGAAAGCATCAATTGCTCTTAGAATTGTGAACGCTTTTGTTATCCTTGGGTGAGATTAGAATATGTGGGGTGTAGATCAGATAGGTGGTGTGAGTTTAGAGGAAGGACCTTCCCCAGGTATATAGAGTGCAGACATCGGCACTCCCAAAAATTTATTACCTGGGTGGTGTTAACCCAAATGACAGGAATAACGGTTAATTCCCCTGAAACCTGTCAAGAAGCGCTGAATTTGTTTGAGTCCTGGGAGCAATTGGGACAGGCTATTCAGTGGTATCATAGCAAACTTCGGAAGCTCAAGAAAAAGGACAGAGAGAATAAGATCAATGCCATTGAATGCAGAAAAGGAATATTTATTCCTGGGACGTGGGGAGTTAGACCTGAGCAGTGAGAACAAATAAAGCGAAGGTGGGAGAAGAAGAACCAAAGGAGACGGAATAGGAAAAGAGCACAAAGAGCAAGAGGCACAGTCAGTTTGGATTTTGTCCCTAATCCCATAGGGGAAGGGTTCTTTGCCAATGTTTAGGATGAAGAAGGTCTTAGAGTAGATGTGCAGGTTTTTGGATGTTTCTCTGTGTTACTTGTGATATGTGGCAACATCTGTAGTGCAGAAGACATCAACCCACCGGGATGGCATTGACAGAATATGTGGCTTACTTGTGCCAATGCTACTGGGTTGGGTTTCTTTTGTTTATGCTTAGCCATGCCAGGAGATCCTTTCTGCATATGTTGAATTGGTATCCCAATAAGTAACTTTACTGGTTTTGCAAAATGGGTAGGAGTTGGAGGAAAACCATATGTGGAAGCAAATAAACCAAGCACAAAGGATCAGTGGTGTAATATAGCCAGTGGTGGTACAAAACTGGACATATTCTTAAGGTTGGGGATTAAGGCAAATGGCAAGGGCTGCCAAGCAGGTATAATAACAGTCACAGAATGAAAGCAGACTAGAGTCCAAGAACTAGATTTGTTAGGATCAGTACCTGGAAATTATTGCTGGTTTTTAAACTACTTTTTAAACTCAAAATCAACTTATATGAGCAATGTCCTAGTCCCATGACCCAAAAATAATAGGGTCATCTTTAATCCCAATTCTCCATGGTATTGGAATATGACCAAATATTGCCACAGTTGGACTTACCCTGGAAGTGCTGGTGCAAATGCGACTGTAAGAAAGCTTCCATCAGGTGTCTTTTTAATCTGTGGGGATAGGGCGTGGCCTGCAATTCCAAGTAATTAGTTTGGTGGTCCTTGTTACTTAGGAAAACTAACCATGTTTGCTGCTAGCATGCGTGTAATGCTGAATCAGACTATTTGGAGAGTGGGACGTAGCAAGAGAACTGAAAGCAATCACATGTTTAAGACCTGATTGTGACAATCATGTAGAGTTTTGGGGCACTCCAGCATGAATAATAGCACCATTCTTTACTCCAGGTATTGCTGCTGCTCAAGCTTTGGCTATGTTTAATAAGTTGGGATGCTGGACAGTCAAACAACTAAAAGTGACTTCAGCTATTTTAAATCAGATACTCACTGATGTAGATAGTATTAGACATGGCACACTGCAAAATAGAGCTGGTATAGATTTGTTGTTGTTAGCACGTAAGCATGTATGTGAGGAGTTTGAAGGAATGTGTTGTATGAACCTCTCTGACCATTCTGCATCCATTCACAGGAAACTCGAACAACTACAAGACAACATGAAGAAATTGACTGTGAATGACTGGGGTTTGGATGAATGATTTGAGGGATGGGGAATAACTGGATGGTTCAAAGATACCGTAAAGGGAGCTTTGTTATTACTAGTAGTCATTATTATATTGCTTTGTGTTATTCCATGCATCATGAAATTGATGAGCCGCTTGGTAGAAAATACGGTGGAAAGGGACTGGCTGGTGCAAGAAGAAGAAGGGAGAATTGTAGCAATGTATCTGAACCACTTAGACTACAGTGTGCACCAGCCATCCAGTTTGGAACTGTTCTTATCAGAATTTTCTCAGGGCCCTCTGGAATTCATCAAGGTTACCAAGACATAAGCTGTGCTAAAATAAGAAAGAAGAAACTGAGAAACCAAATTCCAAGACCACAAGAACTTGGTAACAGGGGGCAGCAAAGCACCTGGACTGTAACATAACACATATTCCCAGAGGTGCACACAGAATGCGTGGACAAGACAAAGGCACCAATAAGAAATGCATGACTAGTGTGTGCAGAGAGTTAGAGTGTATAAGTGCATTGTGTAAACAACAAACAGCTTCTGCTTAATCCTCTTGGTCTGTTGTCCAGGAGTCCTGAATTTCCCACAAGTGATAGTTACTAAAAGGGCTTCCATTTTAAGGATAAAGTTACTGTCTATATGATAATTAATGGGAATAATTCTTTAAAATCCTTCCCTTGCTGACATCAGTAAGTTTCATCTTTTCCTAATTGTACTAGTGGCTATACATTAGGTATGAATATAAGGGAATAGGTTTTAGGGATATATTTCAAGTAAGCAGATTGGTAGCTCTGGCTCCATTTGCATTGTCTAAGAACTCGGATTATTTTTGGACTTTTCATAGACCTCTGACTAGATTAGCATTTCTCTTTGATTGACCCCGTAAATTTTAGGCTACTAGGCTTGACCAATGAATGGAAAGGGGAAAGTCATAGAGTGGTGGTTCCCATGTCAGCAACTTCTCAGTGGTAGGGAGATTTCTGTCCTCAAGTTTGTTACTTTGGCTACCAGATTATGCTCACTCCAAAAGAAGGTTAGAAGGTTGCTTCCCTAAATGGTTAAATAATTCTTCCTGCTATTTGTGACTCCTTTGTATTACTGGTGTTTGTTACAGAAAGCTGGATTAAATTGCATGCATCTGGTCTTGGGGGTGTTGAAGATTGCATGCAGGATTTTTTCCATTACCATCTGTATGGGAGATTACCTTTGTCAAGTAGGCAGTTTGC
>JAWWEY010000162.1:0-11361 GCA_035582745.1 Loriotus luctuosus
GGATGGATGGATGGATGGATGGATGGGTGATGGATGGATGGAGGGATGGATGGATGGATGGATGGATGGATGGATGATGGATGATGGATGGAGGGATGGATGGATGGATGGATGGATGATGGATGATGGATGATGGATGGATGATGGGATGGATCCATGGATGGATGATGGGATGGATCCATGGATGGATCCTCATCCCGAGCTGATAGTGGGAATTGCTGCTGTGGCTCCTGGGTTGCATTCCAGTGGGAGAAGAAAGAAGTGGAATTTGCAGAAAAATGGCCTCAGGATCAGACTTTCCCACCAAAAAAGCACATCCCAGACCAGGACACCCCAGGACACCCCAGGCCAGGCCAGAGCTGTTTGGCTGCCCAGGGCTCTTGCTGGGTTCTCTCCTTTTCCTGACACCCCCAGGAATTCCCAGCAGCCACCCCAGGCATTCTGGGGCTCAGGGCACGGAGGATCTTTCCCGAAATGTTCCTGCTGCCCGTTCCCGAGGAGCAGAGCCTGGAGCTGGAGCTGCCTCTGCCCGGCCGGGCTCCAGCCCTGTCCCTCTGTAATTACGGGATATTTTTGGCCTCCCTTCCTCTCGCTGTTCCGGGCCCGCTGCCCCCGCAGGATGAGCGGGGAAGGTGCCGGGCTGGGGAAGCAGCGAATCGCGGCCTCCAAAGGGCCGGGAGGAGCGGGAGCCGCCGGCCAGGGCTGGCAGCGAGCCCCGGGCCGGCCCCAGCACAGCGATCCCAGTGTGGGAGGGACGGGGGAGCTGCGCCGCCAAAACCGGGAGGTTGGGGGAGCAGAGGGTGCTGTGCACCTCGTTCTGTCCCTCTGGGGGCAAATTCCCAACTGGCTGCCCCCCAAAAACTGGATTTGATGCTGGAAGTGCTGCTGGGGCTGTGCCCGTTCCCAGAGCTGCCCCGGGATTGGGATTTTTCCTGGTTAAAACTTCTCTTTCCTGAAATCCTATTTTTAAACCCCTTTTAATTTTATTTCTGTATTCACCCAATTGAAGTTTTTTCACTGAGCAGAATTTGGGATTGGCTGTCACCTGCAAAGGGGAGCTGCCTTAGGGACCACAGCCATTCCCTCGGGAGCAAGTTTGGAACCTTTGACCCGGGGCTGGAAATGCAGCACGGCCGCTCCTGGTTTGGGGATGTGGAGCTGCCTTTGCATTCCTGCTGGGAAAGCTCGGGCTGAGCCAGCCCCGGGCTCCCAGGCTGGAACCAGAGAGCCCCAGGAGCCTCCCTGGAGCAGCCCCGAGCCTCGGCCCCATCCCTGGGCTGATCCCATCCCATCCCATCCCATCCCATCCCATCCCATCCCATTGATCCCATCCCATCCCGGGAGCTCTGGAGCCGCCTCTGGAGCAGAATTCCCAGCTCAGCTGCTTCCAGTTACGTCCCCGACACATGAAAGGGGCTCGGGTTTAAATTTAGCCGGGCAGGAAAAAGGAAAAGCCTTTCATCCTCCTGCTGCTCGTCCCGGCTCCAAACCCATCCCGGGGAACCACAATTCCCGCTGGGATTGGGGCTGCAGAGCCACGGCCGGGATGGGATGGGCTGGGCACGGACAGAGGGACACAGGGACAGGGGGACAGAGGGACAGGGACACAGGGACACAGGGACAGGGGGACAGAGGGACAGGGACAGAGGGACACAGGGAGACAGAGGGACACAGGGACACAGGGACAGGGACAGAGGGACACAGGGACAGGGGGACAGAGGGACAGGGACAGGGACAGAGGGACACAGGGACAGGGACAGAAGGACACAGGGACAGAGGGACACAGGGACAGGGGGACAGAGGGACACAGGGACGCAGGGTTCTGTTGCACTTTGGGGGCTCAGGCAGCCCCGATTCCCCGCGTTTTCACCCCAAGCCCACAGCATTCCCCCTGGGAAGGTTCATCCCGCTCCTCTCCCGGCCCGGGGCAGCTCCAGCGGGGCAGGGAGCGGCTGCCAGGGCCGGGGAGAGCTCCGGGCCGGGAGCTCCGCGCTGCGAGCGCCTCTTCCTCCCGCCAGGGGGAATTGGGCTGGATTCGCTCCAGGTTTGTGTTGGCTGCCGAGGGACTTGGCCCCCGCTCCTGCTGCTCAGCCCCGGGGCCGGCGGGACGCGCTGGAGCGTCCCCATTCCCGCTTTTCCAAGGAATCCCAGCCCGGGGCTGCCGGAGCGGCCGCGGCTGCGTTCGGATCCCAGCGCGTCCCGGTTCCTCCAGTGGGAGCCGCGGCCCCGTCCCGGCAGCAGGGATTTCCAGGCTCCAGGGACCAGGCTGTCCAAAGCCAGGGCGTGAATTCCATCTCCCACCGCTGATTCCAGAGGTTCCCTCTCCTGGGAAACCCCTGGGATGGGCTCTGTGTGTGCTGGAGCAAAACCAGTTTGGGACTGGGACCAGCTGGGATCAAGCCGTTTCCTTCGTGCTCTTTCCAAGAATTAATTTTATTTTTCCAGTGGATTTGGAAGAGGGAATGTTGAGGTTTGGATTGTTTGGGTTTTTTTTTTTTTTCTTTTCCTTGTGTCTGGATGCGTTCCCAGCCAAACACCGAAAATGAAAATTTTCTTCTTCTTCCCAGTGAGAAAATTCCTTTTTTTCTGGGAAGAGGTGTCGGGGTCCGGGTGGAACTGCCCCGATCCCCGATTTGGGAGGGGCAACAGCGCCAGGGAATGCAGAGCCCGGAGAAAAGGCTCAGGAAAGGCCGGGACCGCTGCGGGGAACCTGCGGGGAAAGGCCGGGATCACTGCGGGGAGCCCGCCCCGGTGGCTGCAGCTCCCCGACCCTCGGATTCCAAACGCTCGGGGGGAAAGGGACGGGAGGAATTCCCGGCTGGAGGAAATGGGAGATGCTCAGGTTGGATTAATTCCCACTGGATCCGCGGCTGGATTCCGCTTTCCAGGTGGGGACCGGGAGCCCGAAAGGGCCGGGAGTCCTCGGGGACCGGAGCCCTCGGGGACCGGAGCCCTCTGGGACCGGAGCCCTCGGGGACCGGGAGCCCTCGGGGCCCGGGGCGCGGCGCGGAGCCGCCCCGGTGTTTTTTGGATCCCGCGGTTTCCCAGCGGTGCCCGCAGGTCTGCGGGAGCAGCCGCGGGAGGAGCCTCGGGACGGTGGGAATGGAGCTGGGAGCGGCTCTGGGGTCGCTGCCACCCCCCTGGAGCTCTGCAGGAGCTTCCCAAACCCCCGGTTTGACCCCGGTTTAACCCCGGTCTGACCCCGTGCCCAGCCGGGCCCGGTCAGGAGCAGGGGACGCTCTGGACTTTCCCAAGAATTGTGAAATCCCCCGGGGAAGGTCGGAGGAGCGGGAATGTCTCGGGCTCCAGCACCGCGGAGGGTCAGGCCGTGCCAAGCTGGACTCGGTGATCCCAAACCCCGGGATTTGGGGCGGAGGGATGGAGCAGCGGCGCCCCCTGAGCCGTCCTGTCCCTCGGGGGGTTCGGGGGCTCCGCCACCCACGGGGAGAGCGGCGTCCCCCGGGAATTCGGAGGAATGCGGGGCTGGCCGCGCTCCCCGGGCCCGTTCCGTGCGCAGGCAGGAGCAGGCTCGGGGGAGCGGGGCTTGGAATGAGCCCAGGGCCCCTCCGCGCCCCCCGAACCCGGCACGGTTCATCCCCCAGGCCACGGAAGCTCAGAGAAGCCGCAGCTCGGCCCCCGAGGGCTCGGAGGTGGAATCTCCGCCTCTTCAGCTGCGAAATCGGGGATGGTTGTGGAAATCTGAGCCCAGGGACGCTGCAAAGGGAGGGATGATCGCAGAGGAGCCAGGATGGGCCCCGGGATGCGGGAATTGCGCGGACAAAGCACAAAACACAACAAAGCACAAAAGGGGCCGATGGGTTTGCCCAGGGCGGTGCAGGGAGCACGGGAGGGAGCGAGGAAATCCCACCCAGCCCAATCCCATCCCATCCCATCCCATCCCATCCCATCCCATCCCATCCCATCCCATCCCATCCCATCCCATCCCAGTGCTCCAGCTGCTCTCCCCTCTGGAGCCTCCCAGTTTAGGGAACAGCCCCGGGGGCAGAGCCCTGACCCGGATTTGCCCCTTTTGGCCCGGGAACGCCCCTGTGAGGAGGCTCCAGCCCGGAGCCGTCCCTGGCTCCCCGCGGGGCTCCCGGGAGCCCAATTCCCTCTCCGGGCCGGACCGGGGCCGTTCCCAGCCCATTCCCAGGCCACGGCCGCGCTGTTTCCCAGCCCTCCTGGCCGCCCTTCAAAGCCGGGCAGCGCAGAAACGTCTCCAGGCTCATTCCCATTCCCTTCTCCCAGCCGGGCCGGGCTCCGGGAGCCTTCCCTGCCCGAGAGGAGCCCGGCACCGGCTCCTTGTGGGATCTGCCCCCGTGCCAGGCTCCGGCTCCGCTTTCATCCCGCCCCTCCTCGCCTTTGATTCCCGGCGCTGGAAGGAGGCTGGAGCAGGGAATTGTCAGCTCGGGCCCCTCCCGCCGGCTCCGTGCGGTGCAGACGGAGCGGGAGATCAAAGCCCGGCGCCTGTTTTTAGCTGGAATGCGGCGGGCCGGGAGCTGCGGCCAATTCCAGCGGCGGTTCCTCTCCCGTAACTCGATCCCACAGCCCCGGAGGCGTCCCCGGCCCTGACAGGTGACACCGGAGCCGCTCCTCGCCAACAAGTCCTGACTTCGCAGCGCGCCGAGCTTTTCCGGCAGCGTTTGGAGGCTGCGGTCGGGCTGGGATGAGCTCGGCTTGGAAAGGACTCACCTGGATGGGATTAACCCTTTCTGGAGCTCCGGGATTCTTCCCTGCTGCAGTTCCGAGGGATGCGCGGCCTCTCCGTGGGGTTTGGGAGCGGCTTTTGTGTCTTTTCCTCGCGCAATTCCCACCGTCCCGACCTCCGCGCTCCTCAGGAGGCACCATCGGGAGGAAGCTCCAGCCGGGATTTCCCTCCCTGGAAGCAGGAAAATCGCTCCAGCCTTTCCCACAGCAGCGGGAGGCTCCAGGAATCAGCTCTCGGAAAAGTTCCTGACCCAGTCTGACCTCGGGGAGGGGGCGATAAATCCCAATAAATCCCAATAAATCCCGCTGGGCTGGCAGGAGTGCCCGGGACACACCCGGGATCCTCCCTGGGATCACATCCAGGCTCGGGGGGCTTTCCCAGCCCTGGGGATCCACTGGGGAGCGAGGATGGGATTCCCCAAACCCCGGAGCAGCTTTGGGGTCTCAGTAAATGCTGGGAGCTGCCAGGAAAGCTCCAATTCCATGGAATGGCCGAGCAGGGAACAGCCGGGAATTCTCTGCCCAAATCTCCCCCTGGGCAGAGGCCTCGGCCAGGGCAGGGGGGCACTCCTGGGCTTTGGGGTGCTCTGAGCGTTTTCCTCGGATTGCTGGGCTCAGACCATTTCCTTCAGGAGATCTGGGAAGTTCCCCCTCCTCCCCGGGTGGATTTGGGAAGAAACCGCTCTGGTGGGATCATTCCAGGGTTTCCCGCAGGACGGGAGCTCCAGGCACACCCCGAGCCCGTAAAACCCTGGAATGCCCGTGCTTAAAGCAGGGAATGAGCCCTGGAATGGGCCCAGGTCCCAGGGAAACCTCGGGGGTGCTCCTGCCCCACTCGGCAGAGGGGAAACTGAGGCATTCCAGGCCCAGGGAATGCTCCCAGGGCCTCTTTTCCCTGCGGGGGTGGGCTGGAGCCGGGTTCAAAGGGCTCCACAAACAAAGGAGGGCTTTGAACTCCTCCTCACGGCGGGGAGGGCAGGAAAACCTTCCCAGCCGCAGCCCCCAGCCAGGGAACAGCCTGGGATCCCCTTGGGTCGGGGCTGGGGAGCAGGAGCTCGGGATGAGCTTTGGGAAAGCTCCTTTCCTTCCCGCTGGGGCTGAGGAGCAGGACAGGGATCAATCCCGACTGCTCCAAAGCTGGGCCTGGATCCGAAATTCCAACCTTCTCCTCCTCACCCTCCAGAGCTTCCCAGGCCTCCATCCCTGGGATTTCCTCGTGGGATGCACGGCGAGGCCAGGACAGGGGAAATGGGGAATTTTGGGAGCTGTCGCTGTCCCAGAGGAAGGAGAGGACGGAGCCCACCAGGAATCCCAGCCCTGGCAGGGTTCTCCCAGCCTGGCACGCACAGGGGCAGCCCAGCAGTGCCACCAGGGGGAGGTGACAGCCGGGGACAGCCCAGGTGGCAGCGGCAGGGCCGGGAAATGCTCTCCCCGCGTTCATTCCCTGCTTTTCCCAGCCAGGGAGGGGAATTTGGGGGGAACAGGGCCCGGCCCGGCTCAGGGACGTTTTCCACGATCCTGTGGTGCCACTCCCCGAGCCAGGAGTGCCAGGGCTTGCAGGGAGATCCTTGGGGAAGAGGCGCTCCCAGACTCCGGGATGAGATGAGATAAGGGCTCGGGGATGAGATAAGGGCTCGGGGATGAGATAAGGGCTCCGGGAGGTGCCGGCGCAGTCTGGAGCGGTGTTTTCCTTCCTCCATAGGTGGCCTGGCTGGCAGCTCCGCGGTGCCTGAGCAAACAATTCCAAGGGGAGAGGAGCCGGGGCCAATTCCCTGCCGGCTGCGGGTTGAACCCTCATTAACAGGCGGCGCTAATTGCGCTCCCTGCACAAGGCGGAGCCGGCAGGAAGAGCTGCGGGCTCGGATCCCTGCGCAGATGCGGATCCGATAAGGAGCTGATTTATCCCCGGCGCTTCCTCCCTCGTGGGCACGGCCCCGGCCCCGAGGAGCGCCCGGCCGGGCTCACCCGGCACCGGCGGCACCGGGAGCCGCGCGGGCGGTACCGGCCGGAGCCGGGCTGGGATCCCGGGATCGCGGGGCTGGAGCCGCGGGGATGGGGATCCAGGGAGCACACGGAAAAATCCCTCTGGAATGTGATCCGGCTCTGGATTTGCTGCCTGGACAGAGGGGAACCCGGGAATATGGGAATCTGGGAACCCAGAAATCAGTGAATCTGGGAATCTGGGGATCCAGGAATATGGGAATCTGTGAATGTGGGAACATGAGAATCCAGGAATATGGGAATATGGAACTCTGTGAATCTGGGAATATGGGAATGCTGGAATCTGGGAATATGGGAATCTGGGAATGCTGGAATCTGGGAATGCTCGAACCCTGCTGCTCCCTCTCTCTTCCCACGCCGTGGGGCTGGGACAGAGCAGCTCCTGGAGCTCCGCTCAGGGCCAGGAGGTCGTGGCAAGTTCAGCTCTCCGGGAATTCAGCTCCACTGGGAAAACTTCCCACGACCTTCCCGGGGTCCCTCTGGGCCGGGGGCGCCGGGAATAAAAACATTCCCTGTGTAGGAAATAAAAACATTCCCTGTGTGGGGAATAAAAACATTCCCTGTGTGGGGAGTTAAAACATTCCCTGTGTTGGGAATAAAAACATTCCCTGTGTAGGGAATTAAAACATTCCCTGGGTTGGGAATGCTCCCGAGTCCATGGGGCTGTGCCAGCCCCACCTGCCGGCAATGGAGGTGGCACTCGGGAATGGAGGTGACACTCGGGAATGGAGGTGGCACTCGGGAATGGAGGTGACATTCGGGAGCGGAGGTGACACTCGGGAGCGGAGGTGACACTCGGGAATGGAGGTGACACCCCAGGCAGGTCCCTCTGCTCCCTCCCCTCTTTCCCAAGCCCGCCCGGGCAGCCCCGACCTGTTCTTCCGAACTTCTCCCAGCCCACAGCTCCGGGACTGAGGAGCGCCCGGCCCGGGGCATTCCCAGCTCGGCGGGCACCTCTGGAATGCGGCAGCTCCGGAACGCTCCGAGCTGGGCCGGGAAGCGCAGGAGCTGCAGCTCTGAGCCCCATGGCAGGCGCGGGGCTGCCGGGATGTTCCCGGGATCCGGGCCCGGTGCTGAGCGGCGTTATCCCTGTAGATGGCATCCCAGGATCTCCGCTGGGATGTTCCTGCATCCCCGTCCTGCCGCCGCCGGGATCCGGCTGATCCCGACACCCCGAGGGTCCCTGGGATCCTCCCTGGACAGGGAATCAAACCCGGGCTGGGTCCCAGACCCCGCTCCCAGTGGGATTTAAATCCCTTCCCCGGCAGGGTTTGGGTCCCCGGGGACATCGGGAAGTTGATCCCGTTCCCTTTGAAAGGGGGAATCAAACCACATTAAAGGGGCTTGTTGGGAATTCTCCCCGCTGTGATGTGGCCGGGCTTGATTCCACCAGGAATGCTGAACTGCACGGAATTAAACCCAATTCCAAGGAATTAAACCCAATTCCACAGAATTAAACCCAATTCCAAGGAATTAAACCCAGTTCCACGGAATTAAACCCAATTCCACGGAATTAAACCCAATTCCAGGCCCGGCTGTGAATGGGGAGTGGGACGGGCTGGGGCTGATCAGCTCCAATGTCACATTTTTAATTAATCTTTTAATTGATCTGAGGGGATTTTCCACACTGGCTCTGGGTGGATGGGCCTGGCAGGGAGAGAAACGGCCGGGACAGGGGTGGGAACTGTGGGATCTGTGGGATCTGTGGGATCTGTGGATCTCTGGGATCTGGGGGATCTGTGGGATCTGGGGATCTGGGGGATTTGTGGGATCTGGGAATCTGTGGGATCTGTGAATCTCTGGGATCTGGGGGATCTGTGGGATCTGTGGATCTGTGGGATCTGGGGGATCTGGGGGATCTGGGGGATCTGTGGATCTGTGGATCTGTGGGATCTAGGGGATCACATTCCCTGCCCCAGGACCAGGCTCTGTGAGGGGACAGGGATGGAGCTCAGGGGTTTGCAGGGTCTGGGTTGGCACCAGGATTGGCAGGGCCAGGCTCTGTGACAGGACAGGGACAGAACTGGGGGGTTTGGAGGGCCTGGGCTGGCACCAGGAGCAGCTCTGCCCGCTGGAGCCCCGGGCTGGCTCTGGAGAAGCAAACCCCAGAGCCCTGGAGCGTCTCCAGGCCGAGGCTTTGGGGTTTGGATCTCCCCCAGGAATTATTTCGGGCAGCGCCGCCCTCGGCTCCCGGCGTGGGCAGCGAAGCGGCCTCGGGGAGCCTCCGTGGCCCTGCTGGAGGCTTTTTTTACCTCTTTGTCCCTAAATCCAGCGGGTTCGTCCCACCCCGGGGCCTCTGGATGTGGCTGAGCCTGGCTCGAGGCTCGGCCAGCACCACGTGTCCCCTGTGCCACATCCCAGCGGTGACACTGCGGGCTCCTGTGAACAGAGAGGCCTGTGCTGGGTGGTGACATTGCAGGGACAAAATGGGGACAGGGACAGGGATGGGACAGGGATGGGACAGGGATGGGACAGGGACAGGGACAGGGATGGGGACAGGGATGGGACAGGGATGGGACAGGGATGGGACAGGGATGGGACAGGGACAGGGACAGGGACAGGGACAGGGACAAGGACAGGGCACAAATCCTCAGGATCCAGCGCTGCCCCGCCTCCCTCGGGCCCTGTCGGTCTCCCATCTCCAGAGGGAGGATAAAGCCTGGATGGCCATTAGAGGAATTAATTAACAGATTAATTGATTAATTAATTTCATTAATGTCTGATCATTGCTATGGGGTTACACAGCCCCAGGGAAACCACCAGGGCTCCTCACATCCCAGATTCCCTGAGTGCCTCAGCACTGGAGATGGATCCTGCCAGGATTTGTGATCTGGGGTTTTTCCTGGATCTGTTCCACATTTGATCTGGATTTTTCTGGATCTGTTCCAGATTTTATCTGGATTTTTCCTGTGTTTGCTCTGAGTTTGTTCTGGATTTGCTCTGTGTTCAGTCCAGATTTGACCCGGATTTTTTTTTCTGGATCTGTTCTGAATATGTTTTTGATTTGTTCTGCATTTGCTCTGGGTTTGTTCTGAATTTGTTCTGGGTTTGTTCTGGATTTGATCTGGATTTGCACAATCTGATCTGGATTTTTTTCCTGGGTTTGTTCTGAATTTGTTCTAGGTTTCTTCTGGGTTTGCTCTGGATTTGCTCTATGTCTGATCCAGATTTGCTCTGGATTTGTTCTAGGTTTCTTCTGGGTTTGCTCTGGATTTGCTCTATGTCTGATCCAGATTTGCTCTGGATTTGTTCCGGGTTTGTTCCAGGTTTGTTCTGGGTTTGATTCATATTTATTCTGGGTTTGTTCTGTGTTTGCTCTGGGTTTCTTCTGGATTTGCTCTGTGTTTGATCCAGATTTGTTCTGGATTTGTTCTGGGTTTGTTCAGGGTTTGTTGTGGATTTGTTCTGGGTTCAATCCAGATTGTTCTGGCTCTGTTCTGGGTTTGCTCTGTGTTTGCTCTGGGTTTGCTCTGGGTTTGCTCTGCCTTTCCCTGCACGGAGCTCTGGGCAGACCCCGCTCCTCTGGGCGTTCTCCACATTCCCAATGTTCCCGTTCCGTGTCCAAACCTCCCCGGGGAGCTGCCCTGACCCCTCCCGGTGCTCCCCCCTGCTTCCCTCCCCTTCTCCCCGAGCTGTTTCCCGCAGAACCTCCCCGTGATCTGCGTTCATCCCCTGCCTCGGTCCCTCCCTCCCCTCTGACAAAACCCTCCCGGACAGGAAATCTTCCTTAATCTCTCCCAAACCCCAAACACTGCCAGATCAGCGTTTAATGACAATAATTGAACGATGCTCAGGCGCACTCGCGTTTTCTCAGCTCTCTCAGACACGGGCTAATTAATGAATTAATTGCAAAATTTACCCGCGGGGTGATGAAAGGATGCCCCGGCTGAGAGGGAAAAGGCGCTGGGAGCAGAGCAGGGATTGCGGAGGATCTCCACAAATCACGGGGGAAAGCGGCAGCCCCAGGCACTGGGAGCTCCCAGGACATTCCCGACCTTTGGGGAATCCAAACTGGATCCGGTTGGAGCTCCCGGGATCAGCGGGGCTGGGCGGGAGCTGATCCCAGCCCCTCCGAGCCCAGGGTGATTATTACTCGTTAATTATTTGTTATTTATTGTTTGTGCCGCTGCCCTGAGTGCCGCGGATGTCCCGGAGAATTCCCGAGCCCGCGGGAGGGCGGCGGCGGCCCCGGGACGTGGCAGCGGCTCCGGGCTCCGCTCCAGCTCCCGCCGGCACCGCCCGCGGCTCCCGGGGAATTCGGTGACCCCATCAAAGGCCACCAGCGCTGTCCCTGTCCCTGTCCCTGTCCCTGTCCCTGTCCCTGTCCCTGTCCCTGCGGGCGGGGCCGAGCCGCAGATTTTGGGAACACAGAGCCAGGAGAGCGGAGACCATGTGACAAAAAGTGGCCAAATTCCCAGCGGGATGAGGAGGAGCTTGGGAAAGGTGCAGGGAGAGGGAAAGTGGCTGTGCCAGAGCCAGGGGGGCTGCAGGAGCTGCCAGGGCATGGGTGGGATGGCCTGAGCCAGGAGAGCCAGCCAGACATCCATGGATCCATCCATGGAGCCATCCATCCATCCATCATCCATCCATCCATCCATCCATCCATCCATCCATCCATCCATCATCGTCCATCCATCCATCCATCCATCCATC
>JAWWEY010000164.1:0-19037 GCA_035582745.1 Loriotus luctuosus
ACCTGGTTTTGTCCCCGTCCCTGTCCCCATCCCTGTCCCCGTCCCTGTCCCATCCCTGTCCCTGCTGTCCCTGTCCCTGTCCCTGTCTCGTCCCTGTCCCCATCCCTGTCCCCACTGTCCCCTCTGTCCCTGACCCCACTGTCCCCGCAGGCGCTGGCCGAGGAGTACAACCACCTCAAGGACGTGAAGCGGGTGAGTTCTCAGGGCTGATTTTTGGCATCTCCCCCCTCTTTAGGGGCACCCCCAATGTCCCCAAAATGTCCCCAAACGTCCCCTAAAGTCCTCCCAAAATGCCTTCCCAGAGCCCGGAGTACCAGGACAAGAAACGGGAATCCAAAACCCTCCGGAACAAACTCTTCCACATCAAAAGGATGGTCAGCGACTACGACAAACTCCGGGGCTGACCCCAAAGCCACCACCCCAAAAAAAAGGGACATTTGTAGGGGGGACACCCCAAAACAAACCCCCCAACCCCCTCCAAAGACTTTTGTGCCTTTTTTTGTCTTAAAAAAACCCTAAAATTCCTCGTTTGGATCCCTCCCCGGTGCCAAGGGTGGGGGGGGAATGGTGGCAGCTGTTGGTGTGACCCCCCCAGTCCCAAAATGTCCCCAAATGTCCCCTACATCCTTTGGGATCCCCCCAGTGACTTCCCCTGGTTGTAAATAGGGTTTTTTATGGGGTTTGCACTCCCCTGGCTGCCTTAAAGGGGTTTTTGGGGGTCCCAAATTGGGGTTTGGGGGACCAAAAAAACCCTTTTGGGTTTTTTTTGGGGGGGGACACCCAAATCCCAAAATATTTCATAGGGAATTGGTGGGAACTGCAGGAATCGTGTAATATTTTAATTGTTTTGTAATAAATGAAGTGTAATTGTTGATTTTCATTTGGGGTCAGGGTGAAATGGGAAGGCTGAAATTCCCCTAAATTTGGGAGGGGACCCCAAAAACTCTCCCAGTTTTGGAGGGGAAATCCCAAATCTCTCTGTTTAGGAAGAGAAATCCCAAATCCCCCCCCAAACCTTGGGAAATCCTGAAATCCCAAAATCCTGAAATCCCAAATCCCAAAATCCTGAAGCCCCAAATACCGAAATCCTGAAATCCCAAAATCCCAAATCTTGGCTCATTCCAGACTGCCGGGGTTGTAGGAAACATCTTTAATTGGCATTAATTAATGAGTTTATATGGCGGGATGAGGATTCCATCGGCTGGGAATGGTCCCGGAATCCCAAAATCCCAAATCCTGAAATCCCAAATCCTGAAATCCCAAATCCTGGCTCATCCTGGTGCCAGCTGGGGGGTCAGTCCAGGGGGGGTCTTTGTCCCTTGTGTGTCCACTCCATCTTTGGGGACACTCTGGGGACAACGCCAGGACCCCAGAACTATTTGGGACAACACTGGGAGCTCTTTTGGGAATACCACCAGGACCCCAAAACTATTTGGGACAGCCTCAGGACCCCAAAACTTTTGGTGACAATGCCAGGACCCCAAAACTTTTGGGGACAATGCTGGGACCCCAACAATTTTGGGGACAATTTGAGGACAACATTGGGACCTCTTTTGGGGACAGCACCAGGACCCCAAAACTTTTTGGGACAACACTGGAACCTCTTTTGGGGACAACCTCAAGACCCCAAAACTTTTGGGGACAATGTTGGGACTCCACAAATTCTGGTGACAACACCAGGACCCCAAAACCTTTGGTGCCAACCCCACAATTGACAGGCACAACCCACAAGGGCGCGCCCCCCTTCCAGCAGGGCCGGGAGCCGCTGGCATTGTGGAGAATCCCAATCCCCTTCCTGGGGAGTGTCCGTCCTGCTGTCCAGCCCATCCCACTGTCTGTCCATCCTGCTGTCCAGCCCATCCCATTGTCTGCCCCATCCGTTGTCCAGCCTGTCCCACTGTCCGTCTGTCCCGCTGTCCATCTGTCCCACTGTCCGGCCTGTCCCGTTGTCCAGCTTGTCCCATTCTCTGGCCCATCCCACTGTCTGTCTGTCCTGCTGTCCGTCCGTCCTGTTGTCCAGCCTGTCCCATTGTCTGGTGTGTCCCATTCTCCAGCCTGTCCTGCTGTCTGTCCATCCTGTTCTCCAGCCCATCCCATTATCTGACCTGTCCCGCTGCCTGTCCATCCCACTGTATGGCCTGTCCTGTTCTCTGGCCTGTCCTGCTGTCTGTCCACCCCATTCTCCAGCCTGTCCCATTGTCCAGCCTGTCCCATTGTCCGGCCTGTCCTGTTTTCTGGCCCATCCCATTTTCGGGCCCATCCCATTTTCAGGCCCCATCTCATTGTCCGGCCCATTCTGTTCTTTGGCCCGTCCCACTGTCCATCCATCCATCCATCCATCCATCCCGCTGTCCATCCATCCGCCCCGCTGTCCATCCATCCATCCCGCCGTCCGTGCGTCCGTCCATCCATCTGTCCCTACTGCCCGGCGCCGTAGGGCCAGTTGAAGGTGCTGCCGGACAGCAGCATGTCACGGATCAGGGTTTCGATGGGCGTCTTGCCCACCAGACGCATGAAGAAGAGCTGTGAGATGAGGGCGGCGGGCACGGCGCGCAGCGCGGGCAGCCGCAGCAGGAGCCGCCCGAAGCGCTGCGGCTGCGACGGGAACTGCGAGCGCTCGTACTCGGTCAGCGCCACCTGCGCCTTCTCCTGCAGCGTCTCCACGTGCGCCGGGTCCGACAGCCCGCAGGCGTCTGCGAGGCAATGGAGAGGGGTTGGAGGGTGGCGGGGTTTGTCACGGGATCCGTTGGGAATGGCCGCAAGGGGGTATCCCAAAGTTCAATATCCCCAAAATCCACTGGGAATATCCCAAAATCCAACATCCCCAAATCCATTGGGAACATCCCAGAATTCATAGGGAATATCACAAAATCCAATCTCTCAAAATTTATAGGGAATATCACAAAATCCAATCTTCCAAAATCCATTAGGAATATCCCCAAAATCCACTGGGAATGTCCCCAAGGGAATATCCCCAAATCCAGTATCCTCAAAATCCATTGGGAAAGTCCCCAAATCCAAACTCCCAAAATCCATCGGGAATCTCTCAAAATCAATTGGGAATATCCCCAAATCCATCGGGAACATCCCAAAAATTCTAGGGAATCTCACAAAATCCAATCTCTGAAAATCCATTGGGAATATCCCCCAAATCCACTGGGAATCTCACAAAATCGATTGGGAATCTCCCAAAATCCATTTGGAATCTCTTAAAATCTATTGGGAATAACCCAGAATTTACAGAGAATATCGCAAAATTCAATCTCTCAAAATCTATTGGGAATATTGCAAAATTTATACGGAATATCCTGAAATTTATAGGGAACGTGCCAAAATCCATCGAGAACGTCTCAAAATCCATTGGGATTTTGTCACCAAATCCATTGATCCAAGTCCCCAAACCCTCAGAAAAACCCTCGGAACAACCTCTCCCTACCCATCCCCAAGCCCAAAACCCTCAGGAAAACCCCAGGCCCTCCCACCTCAGCCCAGCCCCTCACCAGGCGTGAAGAGCGCGATGGCCTTGAGGCAGCTGTACTCAGCCGAGTCCACCTGCAGCCGGTTGAGCTTCTCCACCTGCTCCTGGAAGACGCGGATCTGATCCATGAAGGCCACCACCCTCTCGGCCGACATGGGCGAGGCGTGGAAGCCGGCGGCTGCCAGCAGCGGCGCCATGTGCAGCGGCAGCGCCGACTGCGCCGCGTTCAGCACGAACAGCTCGCTCCAGCTCAGCCGCAGCAGGGCCACCTGGTCGGACACAGGCAGCTCGGGGAAGAAGGGGATGTTCCGCGCCCACTCCACTGTGCTGAAGAGCAGGCGGGCAGCCAGCTCGCAGATGTTGTCGATGCCCATGACGCTGCCCGGCGGCTGCTGCTGCTGCTGCGCGTACTGCGAGCCGTAGCGCGCCGCCGGGTAGGGCTCGGCGCGCAGCAGCTGCGAGATCAGCTCCGACACCGGCTGCCCGTTGAAGAAGTCGCCGGCTGGGAGGGGGTTGGGGCTGCTGCTGGAGTGGCTGGGGGGGATTCGGCCCCGTTGGACAGCTGGAGGGGGAGGAAGGTCAGGGTTTTCGTGGTGAGCGCAAAAAAATCCCGTTGGCTTCGCATCCTGACCCAAGAAAATCCCATCGGATTTTTATTCTGAACCCGCAAAGATCCTACTGGATCTTCATCCTGATCCTACATGGATCCTACTGTGTTTTCATCCCAATCCCAAAAAATCCCATTGGATTTGCATCTTGATCCAAAAAAATCCCACCACATTTTTATCCCAACCCCATGTGGAACCTACATGGATCTTCATCCTGATCCCACATGGATCCTACTGGATCTCCATCCCAATCCCAAAGAAACCTACTGGATTTTTATCCTGATCCCAAACAATCCCATCAAAATTTCATCCCGATCCTACACTGATCCTACTGGGTCTTCATCCTGATCCTACGTGGATCCTACTGGATTTTCATCCTGATCCCAAAAAATCCCACCGGATTTTCATCCTGACTCCACACGGATCCCAAAAAAATCCCCAAAATGGGGAAAAATTGAAGGTTTTTTTCCCCCAAAACCTGGGATTCCAAGGATTCCTGGAATTCCTTGGGAATTTTCCCCCTACCTTCCTTCCTCATGCCCACTCGGAAGCACTTCTTGAGGCGGCAGTACTGGCACTGGTTCCGGTGGTGTTGGTCGATCTGGCAGTCCCGGTTGGACCTGCGGGAATCATCAGGATCAGCTGGAATTCCCAGGAATTTCAGCCCCCCCAAATCCATCTCGAGAATCCCAGAGCCCATTCCCCAAATTTTTATAGGATTTGCTGGGAATGGTCGTTGCTGATGGGTTTTGTTTTCATGATGACCCCAAAAAATCCCACCAGGTTTTTATCCTGATCCCACACAGATCTTCATCCTGATCCTACATGGATCCTACTGGGTTTTCATCCCGATCCCAAAAAATCCCACCAGATTTGCATCCCGTTCCCAAAAAATCCCATCGGATTTTATCCCAATCCCACACTGATCCTACTGGATCTTCATCCTGATGCTACGTGGATCCTGCTGGATTTTCATTCCAATCCTAAAAAATCCCACCAGATTTTCATCCTGATCCCAAAAACATCCCACTGGATTTTCATCCCGATCCCCACCGCCTCTGGAAAAGCTTTTGGGATCTAATTGTTGGTGAGCCCATGGAAGCGGCTCCGGGGATTCCAAGGAATTCCAGGAATTTCCTGCGGGGTTGGGCACGAAATCCCTCAGGCAGGGCTGACCCCAAATCCCATGGGATGCTGGGATAAAGGGAGAGAATTCCCAAAATTCCTCAGAGTCTGCAAAAGGATGCATTCATCCCCAAATTCCTCAAATTCCCAAAATCCCTGAAAAAGGGGTCCTCGCCCATGGATCCATCCCAAAATTCCCAAAATCCCTGGAAAAGGGCTCCTGGCTCCCATTCCCACATGGAATCTCCCATCCAACTCCCCCCAGATCCCATTCCCAGGCTGATCCCAGAGCAGGAAATCCCTTCCCAGCCGGAATCGGGGTGGGAAAAGAGAATTTGGGATGAATTCCGGGGCCGGAGCCGCGGGAATCCCGCCATGGAACCTTCCGGAATCCCAACACGGAATTAATTCATCCCCAACATCCCCAGTGCGGCCGGGAACGTGATCCCGATGAAAAGCAGGATCAGAAGCAGCCCTGACATCTTCATCCAGGCCTGAATTCCCAGAAAAAGGTCGGGAAAGGCTCGGAGAACTGGAAAAAAGATGGGAATTATCCTGGAATTTTTGGTTTTTTTCCAGTGGATGAAAACACCTAGGGGAGCTGTCAAGGGCTGGAAGTAGGGGGGGAAGCTCCCAAAATTATCCTGGATTTATTTTCCAGTGGATAAAACCATCAGGACAATTCCTTGAAATTTTGGGAAAAGATCCCAAAATGATCCTGGATTTTTTCCCTGTGGATAAAGTCACCGGGATAATTCCTTGGAATTTTGGGAAAAGATCCCAAAATTCCAAGTAATTATCCCAGTGACTTTGGGAAAAGATCCTAAAATTATTCCAGATTTTTTCCCCAGGATAATTCCTTGGAATTTGGGAAAAGTTCTCCAAAATGGTCCCGGATTTTTTCCCAGTGGATAAAACCATCAGGACAATTCCTTGGAATTTCGGGAAAAGCTCCCCAAAACTCTCATCCCAGATTTCTCCCAATCCCACCAGGAATTCCCTCAATCCAAAAAGGAAAAATCCAAAGGGTTGTTTTCCTTTTTTTTTTTAAGTTTCAAAAGCCAGGAACTGACTTGGGAATTTTTGGCTTTTCCAGAGGAACAAAGCTCCAGGATCCCGCTTTTGTTCCGGGAACCCAAAGTGGCCCTGAGCTCATTTGCATATTCAAAATGCCTTTAATTATCGCTCCCGCTAATTACCCGTCCTAATTAAGTCATTAGCACAGCCCGGGCCTTTTGGAGCTTCCCAAATTTCCCAGCTTGCTGCCGCCTTTCCCATTGGAAAACTCCGGAGAGGATTTTTGGGAATTTTTTTCCCAGATAGTGGGGAAGGGTTCGGCCCTTGGGGAAAATCCAGGAGGAATTTTGGGAGCACTTCCCGAAATTCTAAGGAATTATCCTGGGAAAAAATCCATGATAATGTTGGGGAGCTTTTCCCGAAATTCCAAGGCTGTGGTGGGATCATCCAGGTGAATTTGCCCATTGGGAAAAATCTGGGATAATTTTGGGATCTTTTCCCAAAATTCCAAGGAATTATCCTGATGGTTTTATCCACCGGGAAAAAATCCAGAAGAATTTTGGGGATCTTTTCCCAAAGGCACAGTGGGAATTATCCTGGTGGTTTTATCCACTGGAGGAAAAAAAATCAGGGATAATTTCTGGGGAACTTCTCCCAAAATTCGCGATAATTTTAGGATGGGGAGCTGATTCCAGCTGGGATTGGATCCAGCAGCTCCTGGATGATTCCTGATCCTTTTCCATTCTCCCAAAAATTTCAGAGCCCTCCCTGAGCCAGGATGAGGGAATGGGGACCCTCAGAAATTTGGGAATTCTCCCCTCCAGGAGCAGCCTGGGATTGGGAATTCCCCCATTCCAAACTCTGGTGATTCCCAGGGTTCCCCAGCAGCTCCAAACTTTCCAGGGATCCCATCCCAGATTCCTCAGGGATCCTGGAATTCCAGGGGATTCCTGCTCCTGGAATTCCAGGGGATCCCTGCTCCATTACCCCGGAATTCCAAAGGATTCCTGCTCCATCATCCCGGAATTCCAGAGGCTCCCCACTCCCGGATCCCGGAATTCCAGGAGATTCCTGCTCCACTGTCCCGGAATTCCAGGGGATCCCTGCTCCCATTATCCCGGAATTCTGGGGGACCCCCGTTCCCGGTATCCCGGTATTCCAGAGGCTCCCCGCTCCCGGAATTCTAGGGGATCCCTGCTCCATTATCCCGGTATTCCAGAGGATCCCACTCCTGCTGGATCCCGCTGTACCCAGTCCATCCCGGTCCATCCCGTTGTTCCCGGAGCTCCCGGCATTCCCGCGGCTCCCGTTGGATCCCGGCCGTGCCCGGGGTGAGTCACGGGCACCGCGGGAATGCCGGGAGCGCCGGGAACACCGGGATGGACCGGAATGGACCGAGATGGACCGGAATGGACCGAGATGGACCGGGAATATCGAGAATGGATCCCTGGGCACGGACCGGGAATGAACGCCGGGAACACCGGGAATGGACCGGGAATGGGCTGGGAATGGATCGGGAATACCGGGAACGGGGGCCGCCGGGGGTGGGGGGAACGGTGATGGACTGGGGGATACTGGGATGGACTGGGGGATACTGGGATGGACTGGGGAGAAACCTCAGCTGAACTGGGAGTCACTGGGCTGAACTGGGAGCGCCGTACCGAGCTGCACTGGGCACCCCTCATTTGCACTGGGAGTCAATGGCTGGTACTGGGAGAGCCCTAATTTGCACTGGGGAGCCTCGTGCTGTGCTGGGAGCCACTGGTTTGTACTGGGAGCCACTGGTTTGTACTGGGGGACTCTCGTCCCGTACTGGTTTGTACTGGGAGAACCCTAATTTGTACTGGGGGGCCTCGTGCTGTACTGGGAGCCACTGGTTTGTACTGGGAGCCCCCCAGCACCACCACACCGAGACCCCAACTCATGCCCCACCGGGATCCCCCCGCTGTCCCCCCGCTGTCACCTGCAGGTGTAGCTGAGGTTCCTGCGGATGCTGCGCTTGAAGAAGCTCTTGCAGCCCTCGCAGGTGAACACGCCGTAGTGCTTCCCGCTGGATTTGTCCCCGCACACCACGCAGTCCGCGCCGGCCCCGGGCCGCTCCTCCTCGCCGTGCTCCGCGTCGCTGCCGCCGCCGCCGGGGGACGCCGCCTCCTCCGCTCCGCCGCCGCCGCCGCCCCCGGCGCCACCGGCTCCGCCGCCGTTCGGTTCGCCCCAAGCGCCGGCCACCATGGCCATGGCTCCGCGGGGCCGCGGTGGCTCAGCGCCGCATCGAGCGGAGCCTGCCGGTGCTGGTGCTCCTCCCGGTGCTTCTGCTCCTCCCGGTTCTTCTCCGCCGGGTGCTGATTCTGCTCCCGGTGCTGGTTCTGCTCTTGGTTCTTCCCCTGGTTCTTCTTCTCCCGGTTCTTTTCCTCCCGGTTCTTCTCCCGGTGCTTCCCCTCCCGGTGCTGGTTCTGCTCCCGGTTCTTCCTCTCCCGGTTCTCTCCTCGGTTCTTCTCCTCCCGGTGCTTCCCCGCGCCGAGTTCGGTAAGTTTTTATCGAGGAACCGCCGACTGAGAAAAGCTCCGCTTTTTGGGGTAGTTTTTCTTTTCTAGGTTTTTTTTTGGGGTCGCCCCCTCAGGGATTTGTCGCTCTCCTCCTCCTCCTCCTCCTCCTGCCGGTTCACGGCCCCGCGGAAAGTTTGCGGCGGCGGCGGCGGCGGGGCCGGGGCGCGGTGCATCCCCCCGCGGGCACCGGCCGCATGCGGGGCCGCTCCCGCCCCCGGTGGCTCCTGCGCTCCGCGGCACCGGCTGGAAGGAGGAGGAGGAGAAGAGGAGGAGGAGGAAGGAGGCGGCGCTGCCCCGGTTCGCCCTCTCCGCTCTCCGGGCCCCGCCGCCGCTCGCAGCCCGGTGCCGGTGCGGCTGCGGGTGCGGCGGGACCGGCTCCGCCGAGCCCCGGGGCTCTCCCCGCCTCCCGTGAAAGAGCAAAGTTCAGCCGCTGCCGCGGTGGCCGCCCTGGATGCTCCTCCCCGGCCTCCTCCCCTTCCGCTCCCGGGTCCTGCCCCGGTCCCGGCCCCGCCGCCGCCGCTGCCGCCGCCGCACCGGGGCTGCTCCCCGCCCCCCGCGCCCCGCGGGTCGGGAACGGCCACCGGGACCAGCGGGGCCGGGGGGAGCGGGTATGGAGAGCGCGGTTCGGGCACCGGAGGCGGCGGCCGGGGCCCCTCCCGGGCCCCCGCGGCGGTTCGGGCACTCCCGGGGCTCGGCCGGCACCGGGAGCGCTGGGAAATCGGGATGGAACCGGGAAACCGGGATGGGGCTGGGAAACTGGGATCAAACTGGGAAACCGGGATGGAGCCAGGAAACCAGGATCAAACTGGGAAACCAGGATGGGGCTGGGGAACTGGGATGTGACTGGGAAACCGGGGTGGGGTTGGGAAACTGGGGGCCTGACACTGGGATCCCAGGATCAAACTGGCATCCCAGGGTCAAACCGGGATCCAGGCAGGGGCCTGGCACGGCTCGGGAGTTCCTGGTTCAAACTGGGAGCCCCAGACTGTGCCAGGAACCTGGCACTGGGACAGGAGCAGTTCCAGCACGGAACTGGGAATCCGGGATCACACCGGGATCGCTGGGATTCTGGGTCAAACTGGGATCACTGGGATTCCAGGACCAAACTGGGATCCCAGCATCACACTGGGTGCCTGATGCTGTACTGGGAGCCCCGCACTGTACCAGGGAAAAATCCTGTGGCCCCGGAATGTCCCACGACCCCAAAAAATCATGTGGCCCCGTAAAATCTCACAGCCTCAAAAAGTCCCTGTGACCTCAAAAAGTGCCATGGCCTCATAAAGTCCTGAGACCTCAAAAAGTCCTGGGACCCCATAAAGTCCTATGACCCCATAGTCCCATGATCCCATAAAGTCCTGGCACCCCAAAAAGTCCCATAGCCCCATAAAGTCCTGAGGCCTCAAGAAGGCCCCATGAAGTCCTGAGACCCCATAAAGTCCCCACAGCCCCAAAGGTCCTCGCGACCCCAAAAAGCCCTGTGGCCCCATAAATTCCTGAGACCCCAAAAAGTCCCGTGACCGCATAAAGTCCTGAGACCCCAAAAACCCCCATAAAGTCCCCAGGGCCCCGAAGGTCCCCACGGCCCCGAAGGTCCTGCGGCCCCATAAATGCAGCTGCAATGCGGTCGATCCAGTCGGACCCGTCTCCCGGTGGGTGCTGGGATTCCTGGGAATCATTAACCCGGGATAATCGGGATAATCCCAGCGGGAAAAGGTGCCTGACCCCGGCACCCCGCCCTGCCCTGGGCACTTTGGGGGCAAAGTCCCCGAAGTGACCCCAAAAACCCCACGGTGTCCCCAAGGTGCCAGGCTGGGATCGACCTTGGAGTTCCTGATGCAGGTTCTGGGTCAGGATTTAGGGAAAAGCAAAACTGAGCCTGGAATTGGGGTGTGGCAGAGATGGCCATAAATGGAATGAAACCCCGAATTCCCTGGATTTAGGGGTTTGATCTTAAAGCCAAACAAATCATGGGATAACCCCTGGAAAATCCCGCTGGGAACGGGGCTGGGTTTTGGGGTCAAGAGTCCCCCTGTCCCCACAATGTCCCCAAGAGTGGGGTGTCCCAATTCCCTGGATTTAGGGTGCTCTGAAAGGATCCCAGTTCCCCAAATCATGGGACAATCCCTGGAAAATCCAGCTGGGAACAGAGCTGGCTTTGGGGGATCCCAATCCCCTATCCCCACAATGTCCCCAAGAGTGGGGTGCCCCAGTTCCCTGGATTTAGGGGATCCCAGTCCCCCAAATCATGGGACAACCTCTAGGAACCCCAGCTGGGAATGGGGCTGGGTTTTGAGGGATCCCAATCCAGGCCCAGCAGGGTCACCCCCACCCTTCCCCCATGCCAGGCTGGGATTTATGGCCTCAGGTTTCCTGGAAAAAAACCCAACCCAAACCCTGAGAAAATCCCAAAAGAACAACCCAGGAACAAAGGTGGAAATCAGATCCAGGTTTGTTTTGACCTCCTTGGTGTCTGGAGAAATTCCAGTTCCCAAATTCCTGAATAATTCCCGTTCCCATCCCTCCGGAGGACTTCCAGTTCCCGAATTCCCGAATAATTCCCATTCCCACCCCTCCTCCTCCTCCTCCTCCTCGCTCTGCTCCGCTGCTCCCACCCCACAAAAGGGCCCCAGGATGGCTCCGAGGTTTTTCCAGGCTCCTTTTTGGGGTCGGCGGCGGCTCCAGAGGCTTCAGGATGGTATGGGGTTCTGGTGGGGTGTGGAGGATGGGGACGGGGTTGGGGATGGTGAAAAAGCAGGAAAAGATCCCAAAAATCATCCCAGATCCTTCCTAATGGAGAAACCCAGCCTTGGGGTGGGGGGGTCAGGGAAAGATCCTAAAAATCATCCTGGATTTTTTTTCAGTGGGTGAAATCGCCTGAGGATCCCCAGTGTGGATTTGGGATCGGATCAGGATTGGACTGGGATCATACTCGGATTGGATCGGGATTGGACTGGGATCATACTGGGATTGGATTGTAATTGGACTGAGATCATACTGGGATCATACTAGGATTGGATTTGGATTGGACTGGGATTGGATCGGGACCACCCCATCCCTCTGTCCGTCCATCCCCCCCAATGCCCCCTGGGTGCAATTGGGGATTTTGGGGTCAAATCCCTGATTTTCAGCCACTCTGGTCATTCAAGCCTCGCTGTCCCCACATTGCCACCTCCCCACTGTCCCCAGTGTCACCCCAAGGAGCGGTGACGGTGACACCTCCGGACAATCCCCGGGGCTGGCCCTGACACCTGCCACGTCCCAGTGCCCCCTGCCATGTCCGGTGCCACCTGCCATGTCCTGGTGCCACCTGCCGTGTCCCCTGCTGTGCCCAGCCCCGCGGTGGCCCCGCCTGTCACAGGGCCCTGACCCCGCACAAAGCGAATTTGAATCTCAAAAGGGGCCGAGCCCTGACCTCTGACCCCAGGGTCAGCCGGGCCCCCGGACACGGACACGGACACCAGACAGACACCGGACACGGACACTGGACAAACACCGGACAGATTTCCAGATTTCCCCATATATTTCCCCATGGATTTCCGGGTTTCCCCACAGATTTTCCTCATAGATTTCCAAGTTTCCCCATAGATTTTCCAAGTTTCCCCATGGATTTCTGAGTTTCCCCATGGATTTTCCGAGTCTCCCCAGGGATTTTTGGGTTTCCCCACAGATTTCTGAGTTTCCCCACAGATTTCTGAGTCTCCCCATAGATTTCCATGTTTCCCCATAGATATCTGAGTTTCCCCATGAATTTCTGAGTCTTCCCGCAGATTTCTGAGTTTCCCCAGGGATTTCTGAGTTTCCCCACGAATTTCCAAGTCTCCCCAGGGATTTCTGAGTCTCCCCACGGATTTCTGAGTTTCCCCACAGATTTCCGCATTTCCCCATGGATTTCTGAGTTTCTCCAGGGATTTCTGAGTCTCCCCACAAATTTCCAAGTCTCCCCACAGATTTCCGAGTTTCCCCACTGAATTTCCGAATTCCCCCACGAATTTGCGAATTTCGCCAGGGATTTCCGAGTTTCCCGACGAATTTCCGAGTCTCCCCACGAATTCCCGGGGCTCCCTAGATGCAGGTCTCTCCTCCTCCTCGCTGCAGCTCCCGCAGTGTCCGGGCCAGGGCTCGCTCCCTGCGGCCGTGCTGGCCCCGCAGCGCCGCCGCCCGCGCCTGCAGCCGCCGCAGCTGCTCCGCCTGCTTGCGCCGCGCCCCGCGGTACGCCAGCGCCAGCGAGCTGCGGGCACCGCGGGCATCAGGGCACCGCGGGCACACAGGGGGAGTAGGGGGAGCGGAGGATTGGGGGATTTAAGCAGCCGGGGAATCGGGGGAGCTCGCGGGGTTTGGGGAGTTGGGGGATTTTGGGATTTGGGGAGTTGGGGGAACCGGGAGGATGAGGGGGAGCAGTGGGTTTTTGGATTTTGGGATTTTGGGATTTAGAGAGTTGGGGAGGTCCGGAGGATTCGGGGGAGACGGGGATTTGGGGGTTTAGGGAGTCACAGAATTGGGGAAGACGGAGATTTAGGGAGTCAGGGAGTTGAGGGAGCCGAGGATTTTGGGATTTAGAGAGCCAGGGGAATGAGAGGAGTCAGAGCTTCCAGAGATGCAGGGAACCAAGGGGAGTCAGATGACATTCAGGACACCCAGGGGACCCAGGACACCCAGGGGACACTCAGGACACCCAGGGGACCCCGGCCCGAGGTCCCGTGCCCACCTGTGCGCCTGGAGGAGCTCCAGGGTGACGGTGGCACTGTGCCCCTGCTGGGCACGGCTGGCAGCGCTGCCCCGTTCCAGGGCCAGCGCCAGCTCCCGGGCACGGCCCCTCAGCTGCTCCGTCCTGGGGACACGGGGCGGTGTCACCAGGGCCACCCACAGCCCAAACAGCGCTGTGCCCGGCCCCACAGAATTCCCTGTCCTGCAGAATTCCCAGCTCCGCACAGTTCCCAACCCCACACAATTCCCAATCCCACACAGTTCCTAATCCCACACAATTCCCTGTCCCACACAACTCCCAACCCAATTCCCAACTCCACACAATTCCCAATCCCAAACAATTCCCTGTTCCAAACAATTCCCTGTTCCACATAATTCCAGCCCCACACCATTCCCAACCCCACACAATTCCCTGTCCCACACCATTCCCAGTCCCACGTATTTCCCAACCCCTCACAATTCCCAACCCCCCACAGCTCCCATCCCTCACCTGGCCCGGATCCGGAGCAGCTCCTCCCTCGTTCTCTCGGGGTCCGGGGGGTTCCCCGGGGCCATGGCTGCCCCCCGCCCCATCCACGCCTCCTGCAGAGATGTTCGGGTTCTTTCCCATCCCTCGGCATCTCCCAAATCCCGGGAACGGCCCCATGGGATCCATCCCTACCTCCTCGGAGCTGCTGCCGGAGCTGCTGCCGGAGGCTCCGTCCCGTTCCCGGTCCCGTTCCCGTTCCCGGTCCCGGTCCCGGTGCCGCTCCCGCTCCCGTTCCCGCAGCAGGAGGCGCAGCGCGGCCTCGCGGGGCCCGTGCGCGGCCAGCAGCAGCTCCAGGGCTCGCTTCTCCTTCTGAGCCAGCTGCAGCCGCGTCCGCAGCTCCGCCAGCGCCTCCTGGCACCGCGGGGAAACTGAGGCACGGCGGGGGGACAGGGGGTGGCCGGGGAGGGAACCGGGGAGGGATCCAGGGAGAGTCCCAGGGAAGGATTCAGGGATGGGTCCGGGGAGGGATTCAGGGAAGGACACAAGAAAGGATTCAGGGAAGGATCCATGAAGAAATCCATGGAGGGATCCAAGGAGGGTCCCAAGGAAGGATCCAGGGAGGGATCCATGAAAGGACCCAGGGAAGGATCCATTGAGGGATCCATGATCTTTGAAGGGATCCAGGAAGGGATCCAGGGAAGGATCCCAACCCCACCTTGAGCACCGCCAGCTCCTGCAGCAGCTCCTCCTTCTCCGGCCGCCTCCAGCCGCGCAGCAGCGCCCGCGCTTCCCGCAGCGCCCGCTCCGCCCGGCCCCGGGGGTCGCGTTCCCGGGGGGGCTCCGAGGGCTCGGCGGCGTCCAGCAGGGACCCCTCCACCGCTGCCTGCTCGGCGCGGAGCCGCCGAATAAGCTCCCGCAGTGCTCCCTCCTCCTCCATCCCCCGGGGGCTGCGGGGCGGGCACGGCGGCGATGGGCACGGGGCACCCGGCGGGTGCTCAGCGCCCGGACCCCCGCACCCCCCGGTACCTGTGAGTCCCGGGGCTGTCCGCGGGGTCCTCACGGCTGTGCGGCTCCGCTGGCTCCGGTGTGGCGGGGTCGAGTCCGGGTGCGCCGTCCAGGCTCGGTTCCGCCGCCGTTCCTGGGCACGGTGCGGGTAGTGCCGCTTCCCAGGGGTGCCCGCAAGGGGGTGTGGGGGGCATTGGGATGCCCCACAAGCTCCCTGCATCTCCCCGAAGTCCTCCCAGTACCTCCCAGTATCCCTCGTGCATCCCCCAGTATCCCCACGTGTGCCTCCCGCACCCCTTTGGCATCCTCCCTGATTGCTCCCCAGTATCTCCCCAGTATTCCCAGTACCCCCCCAGCAGTCCCAGTATCCCCCCAGTAGTCCCAGTATCCCCCCTCATAACCCCCCAGTCACCCCCAGCCCCCCGTGTCCCTGCGCTGTCACTCACCCCCACGGGTGCCACCCTCTGGTGCCACCTTTGCCCGCACCAGGTCCAGGAGGGCGGCGTAGGTGCCCCCGCAGCGCTCGCTGGGGGACGAGGGGTTCAGGGGGGACTGTCCCCAACCCTGTCCCCGTCCCCATTCCTCATCCTTGTTCCTATGCCCATCCGAGTCCCCATCCTGATTCCAATCTCAGTGCTTATCCTGATCCTTGTCCCCATCCCATCAATCCCAACCCAATCCCATCCCATCCCTGTCCCCATTCAGGTCCCCATCCCTGTCCCTGTCCCTGTCCCCTGTCCCCTGTGTCACCTGCAGCGCAGCCGCAGTCCGCTGCAGCGGGACAAGTGGGGCTGTCCCCATCTCTGTCCCCTGTCCCGTGTCCCCATCCTGTGTCCCCTGTCCCCATCCCTGTCCCACCTGCAGCTCAGTGCCAGCCGCAGCCCTCTGCAGCGGGACAAGGGGCTCAGTGGGGCTGTCTCTGTCCCCATCCCGTGTCCCCTGTCCCTGTCCCCTGTCCCTGTTGCCATCCCTGTCCCATCGGCAGCTCAGTGGGGCTGTCCCCTGTCCCCATGCCGTGTCCCCTGTCCCACCTGCAGCTCAGGGCCAGCCGCAGCCCGCTGCACCGCGCCTCCCGCCTGCCCAGCTCCATGCTCAGCCGCTCCGCCTCGCCCTTGCACTCGCCCAGCGCCGCCAGCAGCTCCCGGTTCGCCTCCTGCAGCCGCGCCAGCCCCCTGCGGGCCCACGGGCACCGGAGCCGTGCCTAAGTGTCCCCAGGGGGTTTCGGGGGACTCGGAGCTCGGGGGGGAACCGGGGTTCGGGGGTGACTCACCCCTGCAGCTCCCGGGGGAACCGGGACACAACGGGGGGAACCGGGATGGAACTGGGACAGAACGGGAATCTGGAGCACCGGGGCCGTACCTCAGTGTCCCCAGGGGGTTTGGGGGACTCGGGGTTGGGGAGAGACTCGGGGTTCGGGGGGGACTCACCCCTGCAGCTGCTGCAGCCGCTCCTCCTGCTCCCGGCCGGGCCCTGCCGAGGGCTGGGGGGACAGCGGGGCGCGGGGCTGCAGGGGAGGGCGCGACATGGAGGGGACCGGCCCGGGGCGGTCATCCCGGGGGGCGGCACCCGAGGGGACCGAGCACCGCCACCAGCCCGGGTGACATCGCGCGGAGGGGACCCCAGAGCCCCAAACCCGTGCCCCAGCCCCGCACTCACCCGGTGCCCCAGGGGACTGCTGGGCCTGGGGGTGTCACCAGTCCCGGGGGTGTCACCGACTCCGGGGGTGCCACCGACTCCAGGGATGTCACCGTTCCCAGGGGTGTCACCAGTTCCGGGGGTGTCGACAGTCCCGGAGGTGCCACCGGTCCCGGAGGTGTCACCAACCCCGGGAGTGTCACTACCAGAACCCCCCGGCTCCTCCAGCCTGGCCAGTGCCTCCCGCAGGTCCCGCACCTGAACCGGACACGGGGCTCAGCACTGGCACTGCTCTGGTGACACCCCGAGGGTGGCACCCGCTGTCCCGCACCCACCTTGCCCTGCAGGCGCTCCCGCTCGCCCCGCAGCGCCCGCAGCGCGGCCGTGGCCTGGCCCAGCTCCTCGTCCCGCTGGCCCAGGGCTGCCCGCAGGCTCGCGTTCCTCGCCGCCGCCGCCGCCACCTCCGCCGGTAGCCCCGGTCCCGCCGCCGCCTCCGGCCAGCAGCGGCGTGCCCAGTCCGGTGTCCGGCTCAGCTCCTGCAGGCTCTGCCCGTGCCAGGCCGGTCAGTCCGTGCCCGCCGTGCCGCCGTGGGCACCGCGGGCGTGGCGAGGCTCACCTGCAGCGCCCGGTGCCAGGCGGGGGCGGGCGGCGGCCGCGCCGGGGGCTGCCGGTGGCGGGAGAAGGCGGCCCGCTCCAGGGAGCTCACGGCGTGCTGCAGGCGCTCGAAGAGATCCGGGCTGCGCGCTGGGGACAGCGACAGCGACACGGCCGCCGTCAGGGCAGGGACAGCGCGGCGGTGGCACCTGGGGTGGCACCGGGGGCGACGCTCACCGTCCGGGCTAGCAGCGGTGACGGTGGGGACAGTGGCGGTGGCCTCCCAGCCGTCCTCATCCTCCCTGCGGGGCGAGGAAAGGCACGGTGAGGTCCCGGTGTCCCCTCGGTCCCGGTGTCCTCTCGGTCCCGCTGTCCCCTCGGTCCCTGCGTCCCCTCGCTCCCGGTGTCCCCGCGCTCCCGGTGCCCCCTCGGTCCCGGAATTCCCACACTCCCGCTGTCCCGCGGGTGGCGCTCCCGGTGCCGGTACCTGGCGGGGCGCTGCTGTCGCCGCTGCTGTCGCGGGGCCGCCCCTGCCAGCAGCGGGATGTCCTCGGTGTCCCCGGCCACGTCCTCGTCATCCTCGTCATCCTCTTCTTCCTCCTCCTCCTGGCGCGGGGGCCGGGCCGGGGTGCCCGTGGGGGTGCCCGTGCCCGGTTCAGCCCCGCGGGCAGAGCGGGTGGCACCTACCGGGCTCTCCTGGCACAGGGATGAGCTGTGGCCACCGGCCCCGTCCCAGAGCCCGGAACGGGAATTCCACTGCGGAGCGCGACACGGGGAGCCCCGGGACCGGGTGGGGCCAGTCCCGGGCTGTGATCCCGGTTTGGGGTCAGCCCCGTTCGGTGCCAGCCCCACACCGTGCCCGGCACGGGCAGTGCCCACTCACCTCCTCCATGCCTGGATCGTCCTGCCCGTGCCTCCCAGGGCTCCCAGCACGTCCCAGTTCCACTCTGAGGATCCCAGCACGTCCCAGCTCCGCACGGCGGCTCCGGGATGTGCTGGCTCCACACCCAGGCTCCCAGTACGTCCCAGTTTCCCCCAGTTCCACGCCCAGGCTCCCAGTACGTCCCAGTCCCACCCTGGGGTCCCCATTCTATCCCAGTTCCACACGGAGGGTCCCAGCAGGCCCCGCTCTACCCTGGGGTTCCCGTTCTGTCCCGGTTCCATCCCTGGGGTTCCAATTCCACACCAAGAGTCCCAGTAGGTCCCAGTTCCCTCCCAGTTCCATCCCAGGCTCCCAGCAGGTCCCACTCCCACCCTGGGGTTCCTGTTCTGTCCCAGCTCCACCCTGGGGTCCTCTTCCATCCCAGTCTCACACCCAGGCTCCCAGCAAGTCCCAGTTCCACCCCGGGGTTCCCGTTTTCTCCCGGCTCCCCCCATTCTGTCCCGGTTCCCCTGGTTCCCGCTCTCTCACGGTTCCCGTTCTCTCCCGGTTCCCTCTGTTCTCTCCTAGTCCCCCCCGGTTCCCCCCACACTCCCGTTGTCTCCCGGTCCCCTCCCGTCCTGCGGCACCTCCGGTAGCTCGGGCAGCGCCTCCGGCCCCCGGCCGTGTTCCTGTCGGGATTTCCTCTTCCTTTAACCGTTCAGCTGCCCCGCCTGGGGGGCACCGCGGGACCTTTTAGGGTGCTCAGCCCCCCAAAAAAACCCCTCAAAAACCCCCTAAAACCCCAAACACCCAAATCCCCTACCCCCCTGTGTGCCAGGGTGCTGCCACCCCCGCCCCACAGGGCACCCCCGAAACGGGACAGGGACCCTAAAACGCTTTTGGGGTGTGCGGGGGGATTTGGGGGGGTGGAAGAGATTTGGGGTGCTATGAGATGGGGGGGGGGTGCTGGTTTTGGGATGCTGAGGGGGCATTTGGG
>JAWWEY010000172.1:17423-30081 GCA_035582745.1 Loriotus luctuosus
GTGACTCTGAGCATGCCCACCTATCCGGGTGTGCCCTGGTTTCAGTGGGGTTCTGTGGATTTACCTCTGCACTGAAAGGATGTGCAGAAATTACACATTCACAGTACCTGTTGTGCTCCTCCTTCCTCAGCAGATCCTCGGTGTGACTCTGAGCATGCCCACCTATCCGTGTGTGCCCTGGTTTCAGTGGGGTTTCACGGGATTTACCTCTGCAGTGAAAGGATGTGCAGAAATTACACATTCACAGTACCTGTTGTGCTCCTCCTTCCTCAGCAGATCTCCTCAGTGTCACTCTGAGCATGCCCACCTATCCGTGTGTGCCCTGGTTTCAGTGGGGTTTCACGGGATTTACCTCTGCACTGAAAGGATGTGCAGAAATTACACATTCACAGTACCTGCTGTGCTCCTCCTTGCTCAGCAGATCCTCGGTGTGACTCTGAGCATGTCCCCAAAAGGCTTTGGTGCCTGGCCCTGCACACCTGTGGGATGGAGGGAACAACATTCCTCTCTTCCCTGCCTCTGCCTCTTTGCAAGGCTTCAGAGGCAAGGCAGGGAGAGACCAATAAAGGCCTTTGCAGCACACACAGGAATAAGGATATTTACTGAACCCATGGCCAGGACAAGCAGAAAGGTGAATCAGAGGACGGGTCTGGCTACCAACAGCAACCACAAAACCATTACTGAACATCTTTGCTCAGAGGAGACATTTCTTCCTAACTAGTACTTTCATTTTTCTATGTTGTATTTGGTCACCTGAAATATAATTGTTTATGATCACCATGAAAAACCTGTACTGAAACAGGTTTCAAGTCATCTTGCTTCTCCCGAGAAAGGCAAGTTTTCTTTGGCTTTGGAGAAATCTGCAATCTTCTTAAGCTTTTAAAGAATCCTGACAGAAATTCCCTTAAAATAAAGATGTACAGGTAGGAGCAGGTATGTATCTCGCACATAGCACAGGCAGCTCTCCTCTAGAACAATCTACTTCAGTTCCTCTGATCTCTATTGATTTGGTTACTGTTGCAAACCACTTGGACAGTTTACATCATCAATTCTGTGAGAAAAGCAGAAGTGGGTTTAATGTGTTTGTATTTTGGTCAGAAGAGAATCCAAAACAGCCAGGGTGGCTTGTCCAGGAGAGACAGGATTAATCAGCAAGCAATGATCAACTACTCTGCCCCACATTTAGGTTTTCTACCTTTAAATAATACAGACATTGTGATTGTTCCAGAAATGCTGGTGAAACGGATTCAAGGTAAAGAAGAGCCTGTGACTTTTTTTGGGTTTGGCTGGCAGCATGACACTGAGAAAAAAGCTGATCACAGTTTTCTATATAGAAAAAGAGCAGATGTTTACCTGTCACGTTTATCCCCACCTACAAGAGAGAATTCTCCATGAATGCTCTGTACCACCAGGTATGTGTAACAGAAGTGTCCTGCACACGCGGGCCCAGTGCTCAGACAAGCAAGCACAGTGACAAGCGCTGCTACTCTTTACTCCCAGCAGCACTCCCTACAAAGCACACTTTATCTGGCAGTGCTGGAACACTCAGGGCATGCTTCTGGGAGGGAGGGATGAGCTCCAGGGCTGCTGTGCACATCTGCCTTGGATTGGCTCCATCAGCTCCCACAGCACACACCCAAACCCCACAGAGGGGGCTGCTCTGCAGCACAGTAGCAGAGCTGGAGTGTGCACAGGACCAGATCCTCGAGGCTATAAATCAAAGAGCTGCTCTGCAATCAGCCCATCTGCTGCTCTCGGTGTCACCTCTGGTGCGGGACTCCCACGGAGCACAACCACCCTCCATGGCTTCCTTGGAACAGCCACAAACATGCCACACACCTCGAGCCCCTCCAGCAGCCACCCCCTGTGCTCTCAGGGCTTCTGTCCCTTCCCTCTGCCCTTTCTTCCCTCCCTTCTTCCCCCCAAAACTGGCATCACTCAGCATTTTGGCCAGGAGACCAATTCTCCAAACTGAAAACATCAAAGCATATCTCTGGTTAGATCTCATCCCAACCCTCCCAGTCTGTTGACTTGGAAAGTGAATAACTAATAAGGCAGCATGCCATTGTTTTCTGTTTACGATAATGGAAATAAATTGTTGGCTCCAACTCAGGCACTGATTGTTCCTTTGATATCACTGCCAGGAAGCAAAATAAAATGGATTTTTAAAAATCACCTTTCACAGAATGCCACAGGCATTTGAAAGACGAGCCTTTTTCCATGTCAAAGGCTCTACCAGAAGTGCCAAATACAGGAGAAGAAAAAAATCCAAATCCTTCACTATTAAAAAACGAACAAAAACAAGAGCACAAGAGAGAGTGTGAGAGCAGGACTGGCTGGGCAGCACGATGGCCTGGTGGGCTGGCACAGCACAGATGTCCTGAGAGTGCTCATGAGGGAGCAGCAGAGGTGCCTCCATGGTGAGGAGCACTTCCTGAGACATACACAACACATCCTTTGCATTCTCTGCCCCACTAAAAAAACCACAGGTGGGCTGCATGAATTACTCTGTCTGCCTGGCAGCTCTGAAACTAATAGTAAGAGACTTTGGGAACCAAAAAGGAAGGGGAGTGCTTTGCCCCAGAACTTGAACCACTCATCTATCTTGCTCATTTGTTTCTTTTGTGGTTTGGGGGTTTTCTAAAGCTACATGAAGCAGCAATTTCATTGTGCCTCCAATTCTTCCCAGCATTTTGGTACCTTTCCCAATGGAATTTTAGGGGCAGGCTTTCAGGCATTTGAATTTTTCTCCTACCTACCACGTCAGGCATTGGCAGCACTGTGACACACACACACAGGGAGGAGGTTCCTCCCGGAGTTGGGAGCTGCATGCAGACCTTACACGATCAGAGCATGGCGCTGACTGCTTTTCATGACGTGCTGCAGTTTGATTTGGCTCGGAGCGGAGGATGGAGCAGAGAGCCAGATTCAGATCTCAGGCCAAACACGGATTTTGGGTTTCAGCTACCAAACTTCCTCGTGGTTTGGCAAAGCTGTGCTCTCACCTGCTCCCGTCATGTGGAGAACACCTGTGAGCCGCTGCAGAGCAGGCTGCTCGTGCTGTGAGAAGCTCCCAGCAGGAACAGCAGGCTACGAGAGCCTGCTTTGGCTGGCCCCAGCTGCTGCAGGTGGGCTGGCAGTGCAGACACTGCAACGTGCCCAGAGAAAAAACGGTGCTCTGAAGAGAAGCTGTCAGGAGCAGAGTGCAGCTTTGGGCCTTTCCTTGGTGTCACGATTCTCTGAACCTTTTCATTTCTAGCACTGGGACTCAGATGCACGACAGCAGCAGCACGACCTGAGTGCAGAGCAGGAGAAATAAGAACTGTACCACTTTCTACAAAAGCCTGCTTTTGAAATGATCCCCCACACTGCCTCCAGCCAGCGCTCTTGGATAACACTTTTGGAAGAACATGCTAGAAGACCCTTTTTTCCAAAGCTCAAACCAGTACCACAACTTGAATGGCACAAGATCTGTGTGACAAGCAGCGTGGCCTGCTAAATATTAAGGCTGTTGGATGTGGATTTTAGGCCCGTGCTTGGCTCAAAGTGCATCCTTATTCTGCAAAGCATTTAAGCACATGATTACCTTCAAGGCTGTAGTACAGAATGGAGCAATTTAACTGGGACTTGATGGAGTCCTTATGACACAGGTCCTGTTCTGAACATGAAGGTTTGAAGGGCCCCCACCAAAGTACCCTGGAATAAAGTAAAGACTTTCGATTGGCTTCAGCAAACATTCAACCACGTCCTAATTTTTATACTTATTGCTAGCTTATAACAGGATATTTAGAAAGAAAAAAGAAGGAACTTTTTTTCTCCAGATAATACCATCTACTCTATTTCTGAAAATTAAGGGTGTGATTACTGAGCCATAAGTACTTTATGATCACACTTTGGTTTGAACTTTTATGAGCGTATGTAGGTTTACTAACTCTAGCACTGCTCAGTAATTTATTTCCCAGGTGGGCTACCAAAGTCATCTGGAAGAAGGCAAACTGTGTCTAAGGGCTTGCTGTGCAAAGGGGTGATTGTGCTAGCTGGATTTGTGCATGGATGTTTTTGGAAACAGTTTTCAGAGCAGAGACTAAGTTTTCTAATAAAATAAAACCTTTTCCTTTAACCCAGAAGCTGTGCTTCAAACTTACTTATTTCATTGAAAGATTGATGATTGCTGTCTGCTGCTCTTTTGAGGACAGAAACTGGGTTCAAAGGCAGAAGAAAGCTATTCAGACTCCAAAAGCTGCTGTGACAGGTTCTGAACGCCTCTGCAACCCTGTCACCCTTCTTTCCCCAGAAGACAATCAGCCTCAGGGGCTTGCACAAACTTTCATGCACTGAACAGCGTGACCCAGAGCTGGGTACCCCCAAGGGCAGCACAAAAGTTTCAGGTGCTCAGGGACTGCCCCTTTGCTGGTGAGAAAAGCTGTCAGGGATGCTCACCTGAGGCAGCTGCAGATGCTGTGGCACTCAGCAGGGCGACTCCTTAGTGCTGCTGGAATCCCAGAGCACTGGGGTTTGGTTGGCAGCAGCTGGCACACCTGTAAATGCCTCGCTGAACATTGATCTGCCTTGGCTGAGGAGACAGAAATGAAACATCAGACCTGAAAATGCAGTCAGCATCCATGTTCTGGCACATGAACTACTAGGGATATTTACAGCTCCCTGGAGACCAAGGGAGTATTACACTGTGCCACGCAAATCCAACATTAAATGAAATTTCTGCTTCTGCAGCTGAGGCGGCCTCTACTCATTCCACCCAGCAAGTTCTGGGAATACTGCAATGCAAAGAAAAATCTACTTTGTTCTCTTAAAAAACCTCTCTTTGGCAATATCTCTGAAAGTGCAGGAAAGCGATTCCCAAGGAATCCCCTCCTGGACACAGCACAGTTCAGATTGCTGCGACACTCCTGCTAAAGTTACCTTGGTTCAACTTGAAAGCAGCACCTCCCTGAGGACTCCTCAGTTCTGGAATGAGCAATGCGTTTCTGTGTTCTGGGAGAGCCTGGATTATTTTTAATCTTCTGGACATGTTACAAAGATCAATTTACAGTCTCACAGAGACGGTAAGGACAAGGGTTTGCGGGCAGACAAAATGGGGGTTGGATGTTGTCGATTAGTGAATACTATTATTTCTCATTTTTCAAGGCAACTTTGACTTCCTTGCCCTGCTTGCTCTATTTCAGAAGAAAAAAGTGGTGGGAACTGGCTCAGATGCATGGACTGCAATGCAGCCATGTTCTCTTAGCCCTGCAGAGTTTGATCCATACATTACAAGCTGAGCCAGTCCTCACAGCTCTGGACAGGTCCTGTGCACTAAAAAATACTGAAGATAATAACAGCAAAGCTGTCTTGGACTCCCTCTGCCACCATTTTATATATAGCATAATGAATTATGCCAATGACTTTGTTCCCAAATTACTTCAACATGGAGGGCACCTTGCTTGTCATTTTGAGACATGCAGCTTGAGAGCATTTCCCATATTATGCAAGGCTTCCAACCAAATAGCAAGGACAGAGTTTGAGCAAAAGTACAGCATGTGCTTCCCGTAATATTCAGCTATCTGTATTTTAAAATTCTCTATTCATTCATGTTGCAGACCCAGCAGTTCAAACGTGTATCACAGAATACTGCACAGACATGCAGACTGAATCTGTATACATTTCAGAAGCCATAAAAAACAGTGAGCAGAATTTTCTCCAGTTCTACTTAAATCTCACTTGAACCTTTATTAGTAAATTGCAATTCCTGACACTGAAAGGGACCTCAGTACAATTGTTCCCTTAATTTTGGCAGATGAAAAGCAGGAACCACAGAGTTTTGTGTTATTTCCAACTAAAATAATCAAATGGTCTAGGTTTGCCCAAAGTTTCACAAACACTTCTGCAAGAAAGCATGGCAGGGCACTTTTACAAAACGCTGGTAATTCCCAGCGTTCCACACCCCTGAATTTAGAGCTCTGCCATGGTTTTTTTTTAACTTCCACCATGACTGTTTTCATATCTTTGTAAGCATGGCCAGGACTTTTTAGACTGGATCACTTTCCAGGAATTACAACAAAGAATTTCAAGTTTTGGAACAGAGAAAGGGCTTTTTCTTTGGGAAATGTCATTCCTGGAAACGCCACTCACCAGTGTTCTTTCCTGGCAGGTCCTGAGGGATCATTCCCAGGAAGGGCTGAGATGAGGTGACACTGTGCAGGTGGCAAGTCCCTCAGCTGCCATTTCCAAGCACACGGGTCCCCTTCAGTTCTTAGAGAGGCCTCAGTGACACCAAGAGACATTTACACGTGTGGCACATCACCAGTTATGCTGGAATTTCTGAGGGGATTTACTCAGGTTCTCCAGCTCCACCTTGCCTGTTTGTGTCCCCATGGAGATGCCCAGGGTCTGGGGTGGTGGGACAAGGCTGTGCCCTGCCTGGCCTGTGAGCCCAGGCACTGTGAGCAGGAGGGGCAGCAGGGTCATTTCCAAAGCTTGCTCGTGATCTGAGCCATGAACCAGAATGGAAATGCCCATGGAGGTGCACCCTGAGTGGGGAGATCTGCTACAGACACACAACACATGATAAAGGCTTCAGAAACATACACAAAGAATAAAAGTGACACTTTCAAAACCGGGGTCAAAGCAGGAGCCAAACCAGGATTTGCTCACTTCCTCACCATTGTTTTAGCTAGACTACTGCTACGTCTTGAACTTAATCTTAAATCTTGAGAATTCATAGCCTTTCCTGGACATCTTTTATGCCATGGTTAGCACTCTGAATGTTAAAGGTTTGACTGTTAAAACAAACGTCCCAGCTACAGACACCAGTGAAATGGTGAAGTTCTATTCCCCGAACATCTGTAAAGCTTTCATTTTCCCTCTCCAACAAAACCAAGATGACCTTCTCTTCCCCTTCCCCTGAGACTTCTCTTCCTAGGGCCCATGGGGCTTTCTTGGCCTGTCCTAGCCTCAAATCAGAAGGCAGATGGATTTTCAATATGAGCTTTATGGTTCCAAGTACCCCCTTCCCACTAAAATACTGACAATTTCTGTGGTAATTCTACATCCAGCATTGTCAAAAGTATGCAAAAGCCAGGCTGTTACATGTGAACACAATTTAAAGGGATCAAAATCCAGAAGGGAATTTTTTTCATAAAGGCAGAGTTTTACTGAGATATGCTATGGTCCAGAATTGGACCCTCCTATAAATTTGTGTCTTCTCTTGTGGAGGTCAGTATTTTCTTCAGGCACTGAAAACAACAGCCCTTTCTCTCTTACCCCATCTCTAATAGCTCAGATACCACCAGTGGCATTTCAATTCCCTCAATACGAGCTCTGACAAGAGCACTCAGAGGCTTTGCCTTCAGCTTGGCCCACAGATCTTTCTTGAAATGATGTTTTACACACTTCACAGACTGGGCATTTCAAGCATCTGTGTCTGCATCACAGAGGTGCAGAGCTCTGTTCATCCACCGAGAGTGAAACACCCACCACCCCAAGGTGACACTTCACCTCAGAACCTTGCTGGTCTCTTTCACAAGAATCACTCTTCTCCCAGAGCATCGGAAAGGCAGTGATGGCTCAAGAGCCCAGAGCTGCTGGCTGGAGCCTATCCAGAATGAGGCCCTGCAGCCCATCCAGAATGAGACCCTGCAGCCCACGCCCTGGCTGGCTCCCCAGGGTGGGCCCTGGCCCCACTTCACTGGCCATGTTTGCAGCAGCTGTGCCCGTGCGCTGCCTGCACGGGGGTCCCTCGTCCTCGGCCTCACCTGGGGACAGCCCTGCTGCTGTGCTCCCTGGCAGCCAGGCTCAGGCACACCCTGGAGAAAGGCTGCAGAAACAATCCTGGTGCCTTCAGCCCCGGCAGTGGTGCTGCTCTCCGCTGCTCTGTGCTGCAGGGATGACAGCTCTGTCATTTTCTCATAAAGCAAACACGCTTCATTTTACCCCTGACAGCAGGCAATCCAGGGCCAGCAAATCACTGGCAAATGCCTCCTGTGTTCATCTCTTCAAGTGTTCTGGCTTTTCTTTGCTTTTAATTTGCCTGGAGGCAGACATTTGAGATAACAGCTGTTATGGTGATATTATCAGTCAATCTGCATGTAAGAGAGTGCCAGGAAAATGCCTGTGGAGAAGATCTCTTGGGTCTTTTGGTTTGAACGGCTCTGCTCAAAACACGAGAAGAGAACATAATGGGACTGGTTTCTACTAGGGGATGATGAAGAAATGCCTTTTCCTGCTGATAGAGCACGGGTTCCCTTCCTGCTAGACCACCTAGAGCAGTCCTTTGGCAGACCATGCCACAGGTTTTTCTTGCTGTTGAGCAGTGTCAGAGCACATCTGCCACCAGCACCATCCCCGTGATTCTCTGGTGATTTGCTTGCTGCAGAATAATGGGGAAGACCCCAAGAAACCCCATAAAAAGGGATCTCTACCCTCCCATGGAAGACTGCAGAGCTTTCTTGGGTCCAGTTACAGTGTTTGATGGGGAGGAAAGTTTCTTTGCTTCCTGAGGTGGAGGGCTCAGTGTCAAGAACCATCAACAAATAGGTCTGGAACTCCCTCTGGACAAAGCTGAGCCATCTGCAATAGGGCCAAGAAGATTTAGTGGTTCTTTAGAGAAGATGGCATGACACCACCAGGAAGGTGTTGGCTTGGGAATTATTGCTCTGCACTCATTTTTTTCTTTCCACAGGAATACAAGATGACAACACAAAACTTTGCAGCTCTGGAAACAAACTGAGCTGTTTGGTGCCCATTAATGCACCCCTATTTGGTGCATTAATGACAATAAGCCAGTTTTTCCTGTTAGTTTGATGAAACCTGACATGCTTTGCACTAGGCAAACTTATTCATTATGCTTTGATTGAAAACAATTTGTGTCTGAAATCTTAAACTACTTTACTGACATCAAATCTGTGGGAAGATAAGCAGTCACACCTAAGAAACGACCATGATTCCAAAGAAGCAATGGAATACAGGCATTCTGTGTGTCTGCAGTCCCAAAGGAACAGAAAAAACCCATTTCTGCTTGCATATTTAACTGCTTTCAAAATTCCTAATATCTCTTAATTATCTGGTAACAGCAGAGATCCCTCTTTTCCATTTTCTTACCATTACCAAAAGCTGTTTTGCTGGAAATTGGAAGCCCAGTTCTAGTCTGCACCCCACATCTCCTGACCGTGGGCAAAGCCTTCAGACTACTGTGGTCTGTTTCCTCACTTGGAAAATGAGGAGATATCCTGAAAAAAGGGTTAAGCACTCCAACAGCACAGTGACAGAGCTCACACAGGCACCTGAGCAGTAGAAGAAATGCATGTGAAAGAGAAGGGTGACCTGGAAGGCAAGCCTTGAACAGAGATCACAAAGGTTCCATCCCACGAAGATTTACTGTTACCAAGTAAACCTTGTGGTTTGTTGCCCAAAGGAAGCTTTCTCAGCTTTGAAGCACCTGCTCCCAAGTATGGTCAGGTTATTAAAAGAAGCTGGCATTTTTGTGGGCTTGGAAGGTGCACAAAGGAGGAGTGTGAATTTATTTCCAGCCCTGGCACTCAGGTGCAGCAGTCTGGAACAGCGTTCAGTGACTGCAGGAGAGCACCCTCATGCCCCAAACACTTTCATGGGCTCAAGGACAGCATTAGCAGCCTTTCCTTTGGGTCCTCCAGAGACACGAAGAACACGCTGCCTGCTCAGGCTCAAGGACAGCATTAGCAGCCTGTCCTTTGGGTCTTCCAGAGACACAAAGAACACGCTCCCTGCTCAGGCTCAAGGACAGCATTAGCAGCCTTTCCTTTGGGTCCTCCAGAGACACGAAGAACACGCTGCCTGCTCAAACACGGTGGGAACAAACCAGGTAATCTGCACAACAGGAATTCACTGAGCACTGCTTTGCCTACTTACTTTCATCACGGCTGATGTGGTAACAGAAAGGATTTGTTCAGCACAGGCGAGCTCCTCCTTCCAAATGTCTCCAGGCTTTCGGGAAATTTCAGTTTCTGGAATTGAAATCTCACAGTGAGTAAGCTTTGAGGAATGGGAATGCAACTGTAAATTTCCTACATCACTGTGGCAGGACAGTTGGGGCTAAATAAACTGGCTGGAAAATGGGTTTCCTTTGGTTTCTAGGGAGGTTGACCCAAGGAGAAAAAATTTTGTATTTCTTGTGAAAATCTGGGTAGAGGTTTTGTCCATGAGACTTGCATTGTCACACAGATGGACTGCCAAGAAGGGAGGGATACAATTTCCTGCTGTGCACCAAAGGCTGACCATGGCTGAAAACAGAGGTTGTTCTTAAAAAACCAATATCTGATAAAGGCATCCCACTCTTGGAGCTGAGCTGCCAGAAAAAAGGGAGAGAAGAAATCCAAGGTTTCATTACTTTAAAGCTACTGGTTATTACTTATGGTTTCACTTGGATACTTTCTCTCAGATATTACAGTATCCAACACCCTCCAAGCAATCTCCCACTAAGATGTGGTTTGCTGGATAACAGACAGTGCCTTTCTCTGGACTCGTCACCCGGAACTGAGAAAAAAGGGCTGTGCAAATCTGCAGCACGGAAAAATAGAAAAGGCAAACAAGGAAATGTCAATTAAGATTAATAAGATAATACATGGAGTAACTGGCTTGGCAGTTATGCATTTCCTTTAGCATTTTCTGGGTAATTCACTTCTGTGAGATAAATAGAGCCTTGGAAGGCAAGAGGAGATGACTGCTGAAATAGAAATTTTCATAGAAAAGGTCCTTTTCATACTTTGGGAATTTTTTTCAATCAACAGTAACCTATCCTTTGTTAGGCACAACAACAGACAAGTATCCCACACCCAGGGGTTGGAGTGGGAATTCAAACACCCAAAAAGGTTCCTGGACACACAGAAGTTGTCTTTGTTGGTGGCACCTGTGATCTTCTTCCTGAGGTTTTTGGGCTCTAGGGGAAGAAAAAGAGCGGTCTTACAGAAGGGAATCTGGCAATGACTAACTGCCTGGAGAGGAAAGATCCCTTCTCCAGAAAATAATTACGTTTTTCAAATGTAATCATCTTTAAACAAAACATGGAAACAGTCTGAGGGAAGAAACCCAAACAAGATGTCTCCTGCACCTCCTTCCCAGACAGCATCCCTCATCACCCATGATTACCTTCCCCTTTCAGCTCTAATCATTTCTTTCAACACAATGGCACCACTCACGATGGAGCTGGGGAACAAAGCCATCCTAGCCAGCCCACAGCGTGGTAGGAGCTGTGGGTTTGAAGCCCTGAGGCAAGGAAGCCGTGGATCCGGGGCTCCCAGCTCTCCCAGTTGCCTCACTGTGGGATAACTACATGAAAAACACCCAACTGCCTGCCAGGAGGGCTGGCCAGGAGCCTTACAGGAGGCAAAGCCCTGTGTTGTAAGACAGATGTGATGGGAATCCAGGTGTCTAAATTCCTGTACGAGAAGAGGAACTTCCCATTTCTCTCCTATCTGATCTATGACGTGTGCACATTGTTTGTAGGGAGGGAACAGGAAAAGTACATTTTAAAGGATAAGTAGCTGGATGCTGCTCTTCTCATGCTTGGAATGAGAATGAAGTGCCTTTTCTGCTCCAAACTGTACTAAGAAACATGGCAGGTTTTAAATAAACTATTTAGTTCCTTTTTTCCTTTCAGTAATTTATTTTTAAACTCGGGTATTTTTCTGCCTGATGTGTCTAGCTGCACTCTTGTTCACAGACACAACTGCATACAGGACTACATGTTAAAGAAATAAACCTGTGAGGCTCTAGGAGGCTGGAAGGGAGATGTGTAGAAAATGGAAAGCATTAACTAAGACCTCTCACTATTAGGATGGTAGCCAGAGGAGATTTTGGGCCAAGAGAAATAAAGAGCTTACCACTCAAGTTAAGTCATGGAGCCAGACATGTTGTAGCCTTGTTCTGGGAACCTGAGTGAGGGCCTGGAAGACAAAAGCAGACTAGTGTTACCCTAAAGAGATCACCACCCCTCCTTGGGAACACCAGAGCACTTCAGCATGGAACAAGATCCCAAGGTCCAAGAGTGTTCCTGTAGGGCAGGCTGACACCTCGGGTCCTTTGTTGCAAACAGGGCTTCAGATTTCTCTTTGCACATGTGCTGGGTCCCATTCAGGCCCCTTTTCAAGCTTTGCACTGCTCTGGTGGGGTGGGTTCTGCAGTGCTCAGAGAGAGCTCAGGAGCTTGCTGGGTTACCAGGTCACCGTGTAGGGTTACTGTGCCCATCCTGGGAGCAGGGCCTGTGGGAAGGGGGACAAGCAGCCTCTGGGTACTGTCTTTCCCTTGGAATTCAGTCTGATTGCCTTTTTTATTGACCAGAGGAATAGTGAGGCTTCAGAACAGCTCAGAGGGGGCATGGGATGGGCCCTGCTGCCTTGGCCTGCGCTCCAGGGAGGCTGGCTGGCATCAGGACTGGGATGTTTCCCCGCTGCTCCTTCCGATGCAAGAAATTCACATAACCTGTAAGCACATCTCTTTCTTGCCAGAGACCGTGCCATTGTCTCTTGTTCCATCCAAGCCAGCCCGCTCTTTCTCAGTCCCTCTCTCTGAGGGCTCCGTTGGCAGCGAGCAGCCCATGCCTGTGTCCACGGAGCAGTGCAGGCAGCAGGCAGAGCAGGCCTTGGTGTTTGCACACTGCAGGCAGGAGGCAGAGCTGGCCTCGGTGTTT
>JAWWEY010000172.1:30181-47761 GCA_035582745.1 Loriotus luctuosus
AGGCAGAGCAGGCCTCGGTGTTTGCACACTGCAGGCAGGAGGCAGAGCAGGCCTCGGTGTTTGCACACTGCAGGCAGCAGGCAGAGCAGGCCTCGGTGTTTGCACACTGCAGGCAGGAGGCAGAGCAGGCCTCGGTGTTTACGTATCAGGCCGCAATGGCCTCGTGTTGCCTGCAGATGTGTTCACATCATTGCAAGCCCAAGGACAGAGCTGGGTGATCAGCGGTGTGTCTGAGCTCCTCTCTTCATGCACACTCCCACACTGAGCTAAACTTGAAACAAGCTGAAAACGAGAGGCACATCAGCCTGGCATGCAGGTCTTGCTCCACTCTCCCCAGCCTGGCTATTCATTCTGTGTGAGGCAGGAGCGCCACTGGAGACTGGCAGTGCCTAGGAGCAAAATCCGTTATCTAGCAAAAACACTGGATGCACGAGACTCTGCAAAGACCCACTCACACCAGTGGGAGGGTGGTTTCCTGGAATGGATCTGCTAGGCTGATCCTCCAAGATGTTACCAAGTGACTTCATATTGACCTCAACAGTAAGAACACTCAAATATTTGAGTACCAGGAGGGACAATGTGGCATTTTAAACAACTGCTTTTCTCCAAAAGTATTTGATCTGTGAGCACTTAATTGGAACATATGTCTGAGGCAGGCATGATAAAGAAACTATGCAATGCATATACTTTAATTTTAAATAAATCAATATGATAATTTGGGATCAGGTGGGATTCTGCAGCTGGAAGGAAAGAACAAAGGGAGGCCATTAGTTGTACTTTTAATAAATCGATTCGTTAATTAGGGATCAGGTGGGATTTTCCAGCATGAGACAGAGGACAAAGAAAGCTCATTAGCTGTGTTTTAAATTGATTGATGTTTTAGTTGGTGTGGGATTCTCCTGCAAATAAATGCAAAACGGAAAATATACCAAGCCCTATCACTGGAAAACATACTTGATAAGAAATAAGAAAATTTTCCTACTTACTTAGAGCATCTCTATTTTCTAGGCACTCCGTAGTACAACACAAGTGTGGTCAGGCTGGAACTCTTGAAAGGTTCAAGGAAACAAAGAGAGAAGACCTGTAGTGTATTCAAGGAAATAAAGAGGAAAGGTAATTTCAGATTTGTGGGACTCACCACAGCTGGGAATTTGATTTCAAAATATTGCAGTGTTCAGAACCACCAGGTACGTTTGAAAGATCTGGGTTCTTGTCCTTTACCTGAGCCTGGCACAGGAAGGTGTCAGCTACAAGGTGTGATGAGTTCTGCCAGGTTCTCTGCAGCAGTAAAGTTCTCTGGGCACTCAGCTCATTTCCCCTGTGCTATCCAGATGTGGACAGCATGGTGTTGGTGCAGCATCTGAAAGCAAAACATTATCCAAGACAGGGAGGCAGGAAGGAGGGGGAAAAGAAGGTTAAAAAGGATGGTATTCAAATGACCAATTGGATAACATTCAACCTACTTACTCTTTGATGCTGCAAGGGAGGAGAGGAAATCAAAGCCATCAGGACATATTAAGGAATGCCAAACACTACGGGAAGCAAGAGGTTTCATCATAATCAACACAGGAGTGTCCACTCCTGTGCTTCATGTTTAAAAGGAGCTTTAGAGGCAGTTTTACCTCTGCAGGTTTTCTTCTTGTCTTGTTTCAGCTCAGTTCTCCCAGAACTGCACACAGGCCGTGCTGCTTACTGCTGATGGAAAGTAACACGTCCTGCGAGGTTTGCGACTTCCTGAGGATGCATCTTCTCTTGCTGCCTGCACAAGATGCACGTGAGAATTACCCCCCAGGAAGGCAACGGCTCATCTGTGTCCCTGCCATGTCTGCCTGCAGCTAAACGGTGTGCAGGACTTGCTGCAAATTTAACAGCCATCTGATTTCAAAGGCCGTAAGATCAAAAGTTCCGATTTTGTAGGGAATTGCCCAAGTGCTGCTCAGTGCTGCAGCAGGCTCCTCATCTGTGATACCCAGGAGCTGTGAGCAGCCTAACTCATGGTGCTGTTCCAAGAGACATGTAAAACCAGAGACCCAGGTGGCTGCAGCAAGACATAATAAAGACATTGAGTTTGCATACAATCCTCAAGAATTTCCTCATAGGATCTTGAGTTCATTTTCTCCCCTCAGTGTAAGGCTGAGCTTTAACAAGATGGCTGCCAGAGGGGTGATTTAGCCCTCAGCTTTGAGGGGCTGTTGTGATGGATAGTGGAAACTATTTCCACAGAGGAACAGGGCCTCGAGTTTTAATCAGCTATGTGAACTAATAGAATCTCACTCAACGTATTTTGGTCCTTGTTCTGTGAGCAGATTCTCCACAGTAAGTAGAAAAACACATCCTAGACATGACTTACAATGCTACTCTTCTTCTGAGAGGAGAGTCACGCCGAGTCCAAGCACAGCAGCATCTTCAGAGGTTCAAAAGCCACAGTCAGAGTGAGGCTCTGCTGAAACCTGACCCATAAGACAAAGGGCAGTTTTATTTTCCAGATTTCTCAACAAAAATCTCAAAGTTAAGTCTCAAGAATGCAAATAAAGAGCCAAAGATTAATATTTCAGGACTTTTTCTTGAAGCAGTAACTTAGAGTACTTCATTTCTTCAACTGAAGATCCAGAATCTGTTTCCCAATAATTTTTTTTAAAGAAAAAAAACTTTGGGACTTATTTAAAAATATTTTTCTGTACGTAATCTTAAAAAAAAAAAAGAAGAAAAGTGGTGTCCTTGGCCATCAAGACAAGGCCAGTTTCTGGAAAGTTCTTACCAAGACTTAACAAACATGAGCAGTCCTGCAGTTCCTAGTCAGCCACATCAGCTTGCTCTCCTCCTTCAGGGGAGGTACTGCATCCCTGGAGTGGCAGACAGAGCTGCAATTCTCCCTCAGGGGAGGTACTGCATCCCTGGAGGTGGCAGACAGAGCTGCAATTCAGAAGAACAGTCAGCGAGACACTCAAGTACATACTTGAGTGCTATTAGCATAATTGGGACACGAGTCTACGATTGAAGTTAAGTGTGATTAAAGTTAAATTTCTTTAAGATAAATGGATTAATTCAGATGTTAAGGTAATTTTAAGCAATAAGGACAGCAAGTTTAAACAATTTGTCCAAATTTGTGAGTGATTCTTACAGGAAACCACTATTTCTAATCCCACAAGTCCCAGTCTCAACCCCATAAATGTCTAAAACCTTGTTATTCCACTCATGTCAGCCTTAATGCTGCCTACTTTCTGCATATTCCCAGGATGGCTTTGGAAAGCTCATCAAGGAAACAACAGGGCTCCTCAGGCTCAGCTTGAAGAGAGGACTGGGCTGAACGAGCCAAAAACTTCATTACTGAGAGGTTTGTCAAGGCAGTTTCTGGGCACTGGCAAGCTGGGACACCAAAGGTGTGTGCCTGGCTCTTCTATAAAGCCAGGAGAGAATCAGGGGCTGAGCCTTTGTGCCTCTTGTCCTGGGGACACAGAATGCAGTGCTGGCTGCAGGAGTCAGGAGCTCCCACCACAACCACCAAGCCCCCAGAGAAGAGCCCAGCCCACCACGGTCCTGTTCCTTAATTCACAATAACTTCTTCCTCTCCTTTGCAGTCTGTGATTAGAATTTGAAAGCCAAAGCCATCCACCTCCAAAATGCCAGAATGACAGATAGTCTGTGAGCAATGGGTCTCAGTCCCTCCAGAATCCCCCAGAGACAAACACAGCCTGGCCTCTAGCCCAGCTTTACCTGAGTCTCCCACTTGACACCCACTCGGGTGATGTGAAGCTCTGCTGGATGGCCCCAAATTCGCCTCCAGACTGTTCCTAATTGTTCTCCTTTATTCTTTCTGCAGAGCTAGCAGAGACACACGGGCAGCGTGCTGGCAGTGGAAGCTGCCACTTTGGGAAGAGTTCTGATTAAATATACACTGCTTTGATCAGTGCCTTCCCTGTAGTGCAAGATAAACACCATCAGCAGCTTTGGTTGATGTTCATTCCTGAGGCACATGCTGTGCAGCTACTGCACTACATTAAACAAAAGTTTAAATGGAAATGATTGTAGCCAGCTAGGACTTGGAATTATCCTGAGACTAGAAATGTTAAAATCTGAACCAAAGCAAAGCAGCACTGCCTTCCCTCCTCTGTCAAGCAGGGTCTTCCACAACGGCAAGTCTGAGAGATTAGGACTGAGACTGTTATAGGTGGACATTCATCTCAGAGGTGTTAGTTTCATAACTAATTTAGTGCTTTACGTCTTTCCATTCAGCACCAGAAATCTCACAGATTTACACCTACCTTTGGGTGGTGAAGCTTGTTTGAATCTCCCAGCTGGAGCCTGCAAGAGCTGTCTGAAGTGTAGCAATGGCCTTTATGTCAAGATTTTAAACGCTGCTTTTCCCTCTTTTCTCCCTTTTTCTTCTTGTCTTTTTTCTTGTGAAGCCAAAGAGATGTCTAATTACAGGAAACTATTATTAGCACATATAGCCTTCATGGAATTTCTTTTTTTTTTTCTGTATTACAGCTTTGTATGCAAAATTTAGGTTTTGGAATTTGTTTAAAATTTTCTATTGCTTGAGGCCTACATTTCTAGGGAAGAGAATGCAAAAAAAATACATGATTAAATATGGCAAAAATTACATGATTAAATATGGAGAGTAGCTTAATGATGCCACTTAGAATCTCATAAAAGAAACACAGGCAATAGAGGAAAATGTAGGGTTACACTCGAGTTTCTAAAATGGAACTTCTAATGACATTTTATCATTTCCTAGGAGAAGGGCCATTTCTCTGCCCAGGGTAGGAACCTGCCCACCTTTCCTTCTGCCACCCCTAGAAGTGGGCCAGATCCTCAGTAAACACAAAAATGTTGAGCACCCCGAAGGGCAATGGAGATCAGGTGGGGGATTCTCCCACTCCCTGCTGCAGTGGGGACAGGGGGCGGGGGCTGCTGCTGAGCGTGGCCCAGCGGCACCAACACCTCTGTGCAGCCCTGCTCTGTCCTTTCGAGGGCCTTTTGCAATAACATGCCACAAAACTGTTTTACAAGCCAGGTCTCACTCTGCTCTCCGGCTTCTTCTCGTTAAGGACATCGCTGCTTCAAGGAAGTTCAAGCTGCAGCACATTTCACATCTGCATTCCCTGACGTGTTTGGAAATTATTTTCAAACGATTGGGAGAGGAGCACCAGGTCGGGGGGGAGCGGGGGGCTGAGTGCTTCAGAGAGAAAGTAGATCAGTGTGCAAGCCCCAAATTACATACCTAGCCCCACCACGGAAACAAATGAATTAATTTGTTTCCCAATCATATAACCCTTTAATTATAGCCAACTGTGTCACCAGTAATGTACCATGGGAAAATGTAAAACTGTTAAGCAACCTGCCACTCCACCCTCCCCAGACCGACAGCACAATCGTTAAGCAACAGCTACATGCTGGGACATCACCTTCTCTTTTGTCTTCCCGAGGTACAGTTCAATAATGCGGCTATGAAAATGTGACCTCAAACCCAACTCCTTTTCTGGGCTTTTGTGCGCTCCTAAACTCTACCTCTCTTCTGGGTCATAAAAATGGGACAGCGTTTGACCTGCTTGCAGCAAAAAAGGGATATTGTTCAAAAATTTGCTATTTTCCCACTCTGCCCCTGAGTCATAATCAGCCCGAGTCCTGTTAACTGTGGGTGCTGCCCAGCCTGTGCTGGCTCCTCAAATGTGGCGAGTTTAGGTGGCTCTGCTGACTTCAATTAAAGCATTTCTAATTGTTCCTAATTCGGCGGGCACCAGCTGAGCCCCTGCTTTTGCCCTACAAAGGGCCAGTGTGTTAAAGCAGCTCTGCAGCTCTCAGGGCCCCATGAACGCCACCATGAGGAGCCACTACAGCTGCCCATGGTGCCAAACAGCATCCCAGCAGGAACAGGCAAGATTCTGCCGGTGAGAAAGCACAGAATTTACTGAAACTGGAATATTCCAAGCTGCTGTTTCAGTCCACGTTCAGTGCACCAGACAAAAATATTTCACAGCTATCTATGTATTGGAATAGGATCCCAATATTACCGGGTGGAAGGTGCCAGGGCTCGTCCGGCCCTCGCTGCCGGAGCAGAGGCGGCGGCTGCGGCGTTTCCCCTCAGAGACAGCCCTGGGCAGCTGCGTGCTGCAGCGGGGCACCTGCAACAAGCCCAGACTTGCACGAACTCACTTTTACCTCTGCTGTAAACGCCTCAGGCCACGGCGAAGAGGAAAAGGAGGCGGATTCTGCCGGAGGGGTTAGTCCAGAGTTTTATTCCGGGGCCACAGATCTCCGAATCTTGGTAGCAGCTCCAAAGAACAGCGACGGCACAGTCTCAGCGTCGTTCTAAAGCCCGGGGCCAGGGGAGGGAAGGGGCAGGTGTGCCACCGACCAGGTAGGAGGGGGGAAGGCTCAGGGCACAATGACCCAGGGCTGAGGGGCAGCTTGTGAACTTCAGGCAGTGACACGGCGCCCTCGCTGGAGCGTTCAGCATGACGGACAGCACTCGGCAGGAGGCGAGGGCAGGCGAAGGGAGAAGGTATGGCCGCACCTGGGAAACGGCTGGCATAGCCAAACCAGGAAACTGCATTACACTGCAGCATCTGTGGATGGGGACACTGCTCTCCCTTCCACTATGGGGCTGCAAGAAGGGCTGTGTTATAAAGGATGGAAATCCTTCCTAACCTTTTATGTTTGGATTGTCTTTCAGTACTTGCATTAGTGGACTCTTTCAGGTACCGCAATCTTCTCAGGGAAGGCGTAAGCCTTGGTGGCTTAGCAGCGCTGTAATATGAACAGCTTTATTTAGGGACAAAGATAACTCATCTTAACACTAGATTTACCTACAGATATGCATATTAGAGCCCTATATATGACCAAATCAGAACAGATTAGCAGGGAGGCTTTGGAACCTCCATCAGTCAGACTCTATCCATCAAGCTGGTTATCCTGAAGATAGGCATCATTCTCACCATGCGTCCAAGGGGTCAGAGCAAGGGCTGTGCCCGGTGTTTTGGGAAGGCCTTTGATTAGGAGAGTCTTTCCAGGCTCTAGACTCAAGAATATCTCAAGGATACTCTGTTCAAAGTTCAAAAAGAACTAAACAAAAAGCACAAATTATCCACAAGAAAAAGCCTCAATTAACTTGCTAAATAATCCTTTCTTTGTATTTGTATTTAATTTAAAGATGGCATGAAGTGAGTTTTAGCACACCACTCCTGCACAGGGAGATTAATCAATGCTCTAATTCTATTTTCTCCACCCTTTGAGGCAGCATTTCACCAGCCCTGTCTGTGATGCCTGAGGATGGCCTTTAGACTGAGTTTGGCCTTAAAAACAGATCAAAAGAAAATTGGCCATGTCCTTCAAAAGGCAGGCCCTTTCCTCTCCTTTCTCACACAGCTGCAACAATGAAACCAGGCTCAGAGTGAGGAACATCCTCTCTAATTCTGTATAAATGTTTTGGCTCACAATCTCTGCTTTCCAGGTGGGAAGAGCAGGTTACCCAGTTCAAGGGAGCTTAATTATTTCAGTCTCAGTTCTGAGCTAATAGTGGGGAAAAGTGAGGATTTTCAGAAGAATTGGAGGTTTTGTATTATGCAGAAACTAAAATATTGAGCCCCAGGCTAGCTGCTAATATACCAGAGGCATTTTATCTCATGGTTTTATTATGACTGAAGAGAGATAGAAGATTAGTTTAAAACCTTAGCTATGGCTGCAATAAATAAATAAATACATTTCCAGCCCTCACGGTGGTAGAAAAATGCCATCAAATGTGAGCAGGGTGCATCTACCCAAAAGCCTGAAAACAAGAAAAAGTAACAAGACAGCAACATTCTTGACCAGCACGCTGTAGTTCTGTGATTTGCCATCCAGGCCTCATTAAGGCTTGCAGCAATGAGATCCACACGGACCCATGCACCTCTTGCTGACATTTCACATGCTATCCTTACACAGAACACAATAACTGTGTGGAGATGTAGGGGATAAGTTTGGTCTGGAGGAAGCACAAACTGGTTGAAATCCAAAACTCAAATTCCTGAATCTTTACAAAAGTTTAGTTGGTATATGTTTCTATATTTTTCTCACAAAATATCCTTTCCTGATTTTGGCTGGAGATAGGACAGTAGCTTGACAAAGACTATTTCCATGTTGTGTTTAGCTCAGCAAAAGCCAAGGCCTACAAGAAATCTCTAGGGAAAACAAAAACAGCCTTTGCTCCTTTCACTGGTTGGTTGTCAGTCTTCTCTGGGGCTCCCTGATGATTCTTCATGGACTTAGCAACATAAAATCTTTCACTGTGCTTCAAAGTCTTATTTTAAAAGAAATGTTCTCATGCAGAAATGCAGGATCAGAAAGCTGAGGCTCCCCAAGCCTCCCAGGTTAGTCTGGGCTCAGCTGGCTGGAGCCCTGTGAGCTGGTCTCTAAAGGGAACACCCTCCTGGAGAGCCCTGGGCTGCATGAGCATTTATTTCTGCACTGTCACTCGCCTGCCTCCTTGCACCTGGCAATAGCCAGAGCTGAGTGGGAGCTGTGAGCCAACAACTGGCAGGCACATGGGGCTTCTAATGATCTGCCCTTCTTCTGGGAAACGTAAGGAAAAATCAGGTAGCCAAAAAAAAAAATCTATCAGAAGACCAGGAGAGACATTATCACCTGGAAACCAAGGACATGGTCTGGAACTGATTTCCGTTCTCCCTGGTGTTTCTCAGCAGAACAAAACATCTGTGAGCTGCATTGCTGTAGACAGCTGGCTCTGGAGAAAGGCTGCAGTTCACCCCACCAAGACACAACCTTCTCCAGCAGGAATAACACCACCACAAAACACATCAAACCACAATGGCTCTTGCAACTGTTTGCAGCTCAGGAAATCAGTGTGCTGTACTGCTATTTGTAACCAATATAATTTTATCTCCACTCTGTGCCCACTTTCTGGTAATGCAGCGTAGTCATGTTGCTGACAGTGTGTGCCAATGGGGATTTATGGTCCTCTGTGCTATGGCTAATGAAGTTAACAGGGGCAAAAAAACCAAAACCAAATTCTGTATTATAACTGTCTGGGTTATGCAGCTGCACAAATGATGCATGGAAAAAAAAACCCGAAACTTTTTTAACAAAAAAAAAATGGAATCATATTGACTGAAAAGTATACAGTTAAATTCTGCAAGAAGAATATTTTCAGTGGAGAAAAACCAAAATTAAATCCCTGTGGACAAAATTTACCAATAAATAGAATTTCTCTTTTTTTTTTTTAATTTACAGAGAAAACTTTGATGTTTTCAGTTACCTAATGAAAAATTAGAAAAAAAATAGTAATGAAGGAGCACAGGCTCTTTCCTGTGAACAGCCATCTTCAGCTGAGAGGGCCATTCTGTGATCATAGCAACTGTCAGCAAATGATACTGGGCAGCCTAGGGCACTTTGGCACCACGGGGGTAGATGAGGCGCCACTGGCAGCTCCTGTTCCCTGCGTGGGTCCTTTCTGCAGCCCCGACTGCACAGGGAGCGCCCATCAGGAGCTGCCTGGGAGCCGGCGGGATGGGTACTTCCATCTGCCGAGGCTGTCCTCGGCGCAGCACTGGCTAAAGTACTGAATTTGTTGTTTGCCCCGAATCCTCACGGATCCCATGGCAGATGTGCTCAGGCTGGCAGCCTGCTCCTGCCAGCCGAGGATCCGGCCCGATTTCAGCCTCCCTGAGTTACCTTTCGGCGTGTTCCTGCAAGCGTGCCAGGGCGGGGGGAGCGGAACAGCATTCCTGGGCTCTTAGCAGCGTTGACCATTGTCCTGATGTGAGTGCATCAAAACCTTCAAAGGCAGAAAGGTGACTCCCTGTCATGTGCAGCGCTCCTTGCAGTCCTTTCAAGGCACAGAGGATCAGCACAGTCTGTCCCTGGACTCGGGACACGCCGCTGTCTCCCGTGAGCGGGCTACAGAGATCATTGTGCTGAATAGTAACAGTAGATGAGGTGCTAATCTTCCCCTTTAAATTGAGCCATTCAATTTGTCATGAATGGCTGAGTATTCCTTGCTGGCATCTGGGACTTGGATTTCAGCGCTGGGAATAGAGTGAATAGGATCAATGATGAAGCTGAAGTACAAAAAGAAGGAGCAAAAAAGGGCAAAGGACTAACCCCGATAGAGACAAGCAATTACAAGGTGTATTAATGTACGCTGGGCTAGGCTGGAAAGAGGGGAGAACTTATTGTTATTCTGGGGGATTTTTTTCCACGGAAGACAAAGGGCTTGGGAAGCGAATATTTGTTATTTGGGCAAAACCGTGGCTGCAAAGAATAAAGAGACCTTTTAGAACATGGCAGCTGCCTCTGAGCCCGGAGCGTGGTACTCGATACTCCAGTCTCCCTCCTAGGGCTTTCGGGCCAGCTTTTGAGAGCTGCAAGGAAGGCATTCAGAGGGGACACAATGACAAATGTCAAGAAGGAGAGAGGAAACCTGGAGTTTAAAAGACTGTTGAGTGACAGGTGGTTAGATCAAAGGCAGACATTTACCAGGTACTTATAATTGCAATGCTAATCAGGTTAATCATAGAAAGCAGAGCCCAAGGGCGGATGCCCAGTCAGTCTTAAAGCACACACAAATATATATTTAACACACACAGATACATAAAAACCACACGTATGCATGTATTGTGCTTCCAAAGCTATTCGGTCAGTCCTTGCCACCCATTCTCATTTTTTGCTGGGATTTCAAGGAAGAGGAGCTGTCTGCAGGCAGAGCATCTGAATGCCTTTTTGCTGCTAGAGCCAGTGAGACGTTCTGGAGAGAACACACAAGATGGGGCTCATGTACAAATCACTGGGAAAAAACAGTCAGAACTTCTTTCTTTATAAAAAGGTAACAAATACCCTAAAATCTGCACAGCAAGACTGTCTGTGTTTTCGTGGCTTTTAGCACAGAGAAAGGAGACTCCTTACTAAAGGATTTTTGAACACAATTTCTTATCTTGCTAATTTGGAGGGCTGGAGTTTTCAGGACCTCAGTACCAGTTACACAACCAAGTGAGCATCAGCTTTTCTAAAGGCTGCACGATTTTGCAAACATGGGCTCAACTTCGAGCATTTTGCTTACCAGCCCTTTTCAATCTTATCTCTCTCACAGACATGCTCTCTCTTGTTATCATTCTTCCACCCATTCCTTCCCTATGCCACACACAGATTTCACAAAACAAAACCAAACCATTTCCTATGGGAGTCTCTCCACAGTCATTTTCAGCCAAGGCCGTTTTTGTTCGCCCTCTGTGGTGTGCAGCAGTCCCAGCTGCGTACTGCAGCAAGTGCAGCTCCAGCAGGAATTGACTGTGTCTAGAATAATTCCCAATACCGCAGCTATGTCTGATTTTACCAGCAAAACCAGTGCAGCGTCCTGCACTCCCAGATCTAGGAAAAGGAATGTTACACACAACAAACTACCACCCACAAACTATTAATGGGAGAGCATAGCAACACTGACTAATTGTGCACACGTCCAAATCTCTTCTCCCAAAGACTGCCAGTGACAGAAGTTTTGTCCATAAATCAATAACACAAGCACTAAATCTTACTACATGTCTAGACTAATTCCTGAAATTACAAGGTCTCTGTCAAGAGTTTCAGGAACATGTACTACAGATAAAGGCAACTTTTGACAACGATATTAATTATCTGCGAGGCATCAGGTCTATAAGAAAAGATGGTTCTGGTCATGGGCTATAAACTGCCCAGCCAGCCACCATCAGAAAGCAGTTTTCTCCATATATAGCCGCTATATTCACACTTGAATAGCACAAATTTTGCTTCTTTTGTGCCAGGTGCTGTAGAGACATGAAATACCCACCTGGTGGGCAGAGGATGCTCATGCTGACAGTGGATTTGTTGCATGCCCCCAGCCAAGAGCTGGGATTCGATCCTGGCCGTGGCTCCCCAGCCTCCATGGTGCCCACGGGATTGGAGATGCTGGAAGGGCAGCCCAGCAGAGAGCAGCAGAAGGACAGAAGGACGGGGTTAGGTCACAGCCTGAGGGCTGCCCCAGGGGCTGCGTGGGCAGGAGCCCTGTGCCAGCACAGATGTTGTGGGCAAGCCCAAACAGCCTCTGCAGAAATGCTCATGTGATCCTTCCTTTGGCAGACCTGGAAAGAAGGGCAATGATGAGGGAAGGGCAGAGAAAGACACACACCCGCACACAAAGCAAATGAATTTCTGTGTTTCCAGTGAAATCACAGCAAAGTCCTGCTGGGATCCCTTATGACCTCGAGCCAAGGACAAGTGAAGGTACCAGCTCCCATCCATCATTTTCATGCACCATTTTTCACAGGGGGTTCATCAAGAACACAGATCAGATAATGCAAATACCAAAACCTGAGTATAAGGGTCTGTTTCAAAATCTTTTTCAAATTAATGCAGCTGTGCTTCTACATGTCTTTGCTAAGTGAAGGCCTGTGTCATCATTACATTGCAAATGAAGCAGGACTTTAAAAGGTTAAAAATGGGCCAAACCCCATAATATGCCAGTTTTTTACCTGGAGCAAGATTAGGTTGACATTCAGAGGTTCAGGTCTGAGATAAAAGTTTGGGTCTGTCAGCATAAGCATCCCATGAACAACTAAGCCAATACACAGCCCCAACAGTGGAAAGATTGTAAATTCATTTGGAGCCAGTCTGGCCCTGCAAGGGTTCTGCCATTTTGGACAGCATCCAAAAAGCAAGCAAAAAGAGGCCCCTGGAAGTTAGTTTTAAAAATGATGATGATGATGATGATGATGACTATTATTAAAATCCCACTGTAGGTTCTAAACAAGTTCAAATCTGGGCAGACATGCTGACACAAAACCACCTTTTATTTTGGGAGTAGGGAAGATATGAAACTCCAGTTTGGCCCTGTCACTACTTTAGTGATATCTTCTAAAAATGATTTAAGAATTACAGCAAATCCTTACCTTCTTCTAGCAAACAAAAGTACTGCTTGGATTATTTTGCAGTAGCTGAAAAGTTAAAGGCTTTTTAGACAATGAACAGGTTCAATGACAAAAGCTCAACACTATTTTGCCTCCATGTGCAAACTTATTCTCTCCTACTGTACCACCCTGCATATCCTGGGGTGAAGCTCCTGCTTCTGTCAGGACATCAGAACGTCCTTGAAAAATCAATGTTCCCTGACCATTTGAATTTCCTTTTGCATAATTGTCAAAACTCCTCCCTTCAGGTTATTTTGACTTTTAGTCACTCTTCTGGTCATTTTCAAGTCTTTTTGCTAATAAGAGACTGAGAGTGTGGCTTATTATCTCCCCACCTTTACTTTACATCGCTTCTGGAAGGGAAAAATGCTTTTCTGGTGAGGCTGCAAAAAAACCTGGAGCTGAGTAGATTTTGCAATTTTGTTTCCATCTCAGCCACAAGGTAGAACAGATACAAGCTTCTGCACCACCTTCCTGAACACAGTCCCATGTATCACTGTGCCAGAAGGTGGCCCAGCTTCCAAACTTCTACGTGTTACCCCTGCTCAGTTGTGGGGAGGGGAAGGGTCATGCAGCCTCAAGCAGTAATTGGTATCAACTCCCTTTTGTTTCTGTTTTTATGTGGCACACTTTTAACCACTGGGCAGAGAACCAAAACTTCCCAGTTAAGAGGATGGAGGGAAAATGTTCTCTGTGCTTGAGTGCACAGGGCAGTCCTTCCATGAGGTGGCACCTCACAAACCTGGTGTAACAGTAACATGGGGGGGAAGGCAAATCTGGGTGCTTCTCTGCTTCCCCCAGTTCCCCCTGCCTTGAGGTTTAACGTCACCCTTGGCCTTCTGGCACCTCCAGAAGCCACCAGCATTGGCCTTCTGGCACCTCCTGAAGTCACCAGCATTGGCCTTCTGGCACCTCCTGAAGTCACAGCCCGTCGTGGTTACAGCCTACATCCCCCTGCCCGTGATCTCTCCCCTCTGCTCACCCAGACAAACAAAACTGATTGTGGAATGACTTACAGAACCTCAAATAAAGGTCTGCAACCTCCACAAGTTCCTGTGTGTCAGTGAGCTCCTCCTGGCTGAACAGTGACTCACTGAAGAGACAGAGAACCCCGTTACCCCCGAGTGCTGTTATTGCCACATCTGTGTGTTTGTCACTGCCTCAGAAGCTCTCCCCTCACTGCATGGATGGAAACGAGTTGGCGCAACGGGCAGGAGGCTGCTCAGCCTGTCCATTCAGCTCTCTGCAGAGCCCTGCAGCTCCAAGGCACGACTGCCTGTCACACAGAGCCCTGCAGCTCCAAGGCACGACTGCCTGTCACACAGAGCCCTGCAGCTCCAAGGCAGGACTGCTATCAGACACATCCCTGATCCAGCTTGCTCAGAGGTGGCCATGCCCCCGTGGCTCACTGTCTGAGGGTCAGTGGCACTTGGCTGAAAAACCCTGCAGCTCCCAGCAAGCCTCTCCCCAGATCTCGATTCCTGTGTCGCCATACCCAAGAAAGGCAACTTAAACACAGTGCAGGTGTGGTAATGTCTGCCAAGCTCTTGACTTCATTGCCAGGCATTGCCAGTGCCCATCTGCTCTGACAGACACAAAACTTTAAAATTCATGAGATCTTAGCATGATTGAACAGACTCTTGAAAGCTTTTGACTAAACAGAAGATCCAGATAGCGAGGAAAGAGGAAATTCCTTAATTCTGAGGTATTTCAAATCTGGAAGAAACTTCTGGTTTGCTTTAAGGTCAAGACTGTCCCATTCTACAAGCCAAACAAATTCTCAACCCTGTGTGTTCCAAAGAAGGGATATTTCACTCAGCCTTGGCTTATCTTGCTCTGCCTTCCTCATAACCATCATCAGCACCACTACAGCCGAATGTTGTTTCAGCAGAACTGTGGGAGACAAGTGTCAGTGCTGGAATGGTCAGGAATAGAGGGAGTGGGAAAGGGAGGAAAAGAAAGAGGAGGAGGAGGGGGATAAACACGTGGGTAGCAGGAATCTGGAGAGCAACAAGTAGAAACTCAGGGGTGAGCTGTAGCTGTGAGAGAGGCTGGAAACCCAGCTGGAGGGATGCCATCTGCTCGAGGGCACCAAACCCTGGAGAATTCTGTTCTCTGAACCAGTGGCAAACACCGACTGTCTGATTTAATTAACTTTTCTGTCATTAGCATGCATCAGCAAGGAACAAGGAACACACACTCCATCGTGTGATAGATTCCTGCTGTGTCCATGCTATGCACAAACATAAAGATTTGGCTCCTGAGAGGTGGGACACACAAGTCCCATCCTACCCACAGGGCTTGGAAAAGCGGGAAAGAGAAAACCTATTTTTTATTTGCTGCTTGCTTTTTATTTATTTGCTTTTCATTCTTTCCCAGGCACTTTCTTCCTTCTAGGTCAGCCAGTTTAAATTGGAGCCCTTAGCAAGAGATCCATTTCTCACTAAACAAACTTCTCTACAGGAAAGCTCATGTCTTTAAATATATTTTTGAGCAAATTTTCCCTCTCCTCCCCCGTCTGAATTTGGTTGTTTTATTTGTCAGCTGATAATATGGACAAAATTGTGTCTCTCCCCTACACGGGAAAGTCAGTAAAAGAGCTTCTCAGGAGGGGCTGGAGCAGCTTGGGAATACGTCTACCTTGCAGCAAAGGTCCAGTTCCTCCTTTTTGAGGCTTAATAAATTCCTGCTCTCTTCAGTAATAATAAAATCAAATCAAATCAGTCTCCTGGGGAAGAATCCACTCCAACAGACTGTACTATTTCAGTCATTCTGAGCTTTCATTGGTGGGAGGTATGAAAAAACGGGATGATAAACTCTTCCCAAAAAAAAGATAAAAATAAACCCATCCCAAAAATGGGCTTCATCCTTCTCCACAGTCCTTGTATGGAGTTTGTGTAATGGATGGTTAGTGTGGGGATGGAAGCTGTGCTCAGGTAAGAGCCCTGAGTGTCCTCAAGGCTGCCCGAGTACCAGAGGTGGAGATTGGAAGTGAATACAGTATTCCAGCATTAGAGAAGGTGTACACCAGGTTTATACCCTCTATGGATCCCTCATGGTACTTTTAAAACACCCTGTGGTTCCAGTGCCACATCTGTTCTGGACATTGCTGTAGGACACCCAGGATCACACCTGTGCTCCTGCCACATCCCACTGCCCAGGGACGTTTGGAAGGCAGTGGAAGGAGGGTGTTACACTCTGCACTGACGAGGGTGATTTTGTGTCTGAAGTCCCACATCGTTCCCAACTTGCACGAGTGAAAACCTCCAACAGTTGGAAAAAATCCACAGGTTTTCCATCACAGAAATCCTGACATTTCATAAAGGTCTCTACACTCACAGTGTTGTTAAAGCATTTTATGGAATTGGCAATTATTGTTATTGGGCAAGAAACTGATTCCCTTCATTCACTGACAAACTATGATGAGTTAATCTGAAACACAAACACAGAGTAACTATTTTGAGACGATTAAAAAAAAAAAGAAAGGAAAAAAGTTCAGTTCATACCAAATGAAACGTTGCAGTCAACCTGCCATGAAATATTGCATTTTAGGGATAGCATTTCACAAAGACATTTCAAAAATCCAGTTGAAACAACTGTGTGAAATTTTCCTGGAAAATAAATTTTACTTATATAAGCCTTATATTAGTAAGGCTTAGGTAAATATACCAGAAACTCCTTGTATTTAAATGGGGAAAATATGCAGAATACCTTTTCATGAGTGGAGGGCATGGGCAATGCACCTCCTGTTCAGCTGCAGCATCTCGTACAGCCCCACTCCCACCAGGCACAGGAGACATGCAGGACATTAAAAATGCACCTTTGGAGCCACACTAAATATGAACCTGAACTGCAAAACTGGAAGTATTGCCTCAGGAACTAAGAGGAGGACTAAGAAGATTGCAAGCCAGACAATTTCCCCTCTCCTGAATTCCATAGTATGAATTTCTGTGAATCAAAATTTGAATTGCACAGTCAAAGGTTAGAAGTGGAGGACATCGAAGAGCACTACTTAATGTCAGTTTGGCCATTAAACTTCATAAATATTACATATTTGTGTATGAACAACTGGTATGTTTAAAAATAATGGAATATATGCTGAGAAGGAGTAGAGCTACCTTAGCAGGTGAAGTCAATATTATGAGTATGTCAGTAATGAAAGACTGAAGCTAATGCTCTCAACAATTGCTTCCAACCCAGACAAAATCCTAAAATAATAAAGGAAGCACAGATCTCCACCATAGACACGCTTATGATTTGCACATGGTGTTTGTGTGTGTGTGTACAGCACAGGGACCGAGCTCGCCTTCACGCACGGGAAATGTTCGGCATTGCACGGACACAGTGATGGCTCACAGGAGAGGTCAGGGTTTGTTTTGTGACACACTGGGAGTGCAGGAGCCCTGAGGAACTGAGAGAGATCTGTGTCACAGTGCCCACTGGAGCAGGGTGGCTGCTGCACCATGGGTGTGCCAGTGTCCCCAGCCAAAGCCCAGGGACATCCCTGCTGCCACCCACGGCCACCAGCACCTCCAGGGGCACAGGGACATCCCTGCTGCCACCCACGGCCACCAGCACCTCCAGGGGCACAGGGACATCCCTGCTGCCACCCACGGCCACCAGCACCTCCAGGGGCACAGGGACATCCCTGCTGCCACCCACGGCC
>JAWWEY010000172.1:47861-60480 GCA_035582745.1 Loriotus luctuosus
CCATGGCCACCAACACCTCCAGGGGCACAGGGACATCCCTGCTGCCACCCACGGCCACCAACACCTCCAGGAGGGCTTGGGGAACACTGGCACAGCTGAGAGCTGCAGCCGAGCAGAGCACAGGGCAGCCAATGCTGGCACTGATCCATGGCATCCAAGAAGGCTGCTGAAGCCCAGGAGGTGACTTTAGTGCCTAGTGAAAGAACTCACACGCAGGTTTTAGCTGCTTGTAGACAATAATACCTCATTGGTTTTGCTTCTTTTTGGGCTCCCCAAATCTCATTACTGATGCAGACAGGACTAAAGGAAAAAGCATGGATCAGCCCACAGCTGACATGGGATGATGAATGGCTCCTTGGTGGGCAGTGCTGCCTTTGGTGATGCAAGAGCTAGCTTGTGTTTATAACGAGATGAGAAGTAGAACCTGCTCTTTCATGCTCATGTGTATTGCAGCCTCTTGTATTCTTGGATCTGCCTGAGCTACATGGCCCCCATCCCTGGATTGGCTATAAATAATCTACTCAGCTAAATGCTTTGCAATCAGATTGCACACAGGAAGGGCTGTGTAAGAGCCACAAATGTTTTTAAAGTAGATATTTGACCTCAGTCTCAGGAGCAGCAAAGAGCTGTGCGTTGCCATCCCTTCAGACCCTGAAGACAAGAATGCACCAGCACAATGCTCTTTTGACTTCTGGAGCCAAATGAAATATTTTTTTGGCTGTAAAATTTAGCCTAACAAATTTCTAAACTCTTAACAGCTCAAGATATTTTCTGATACAGTGTTTTCTATGTGTGTGTGCAGAGTTGTGAATGCAAAGTAACCAACCACCCTTTTGAATGTGTAAATGAGCAAAGCAGCTCTGGAGGATTCTCCTGTAACCCTTTTCTCCACCTACCTCTGGATCCTTTCTCCTTTACTACCTGAACATCCCTCTAGGGCAGAACCTTGCAAATGCCAGTTACTCTTGAGGGAGGAAGGTTTAATGGAACAGGAAAGGAACCACTGAACAGATTGTTTTAACCTTTTTGTCACTGCTCTTGCTCTGCACCTGCTGATTACCCACGTACCACAACACTGGAACCAGCGGGAACTCAGGACAAGTGACTGATATGTTTACAGCACCACAGCAGAAAATAGCACCTTGTTTTAGCGGGATTTATCCAAGTACTGCCTTCCAACAGTAAAATAAAATACTTCCAGTAAGAGAGGCATGAGATGCATGGTTTGAAATCACAAGCAAAGGCATCACTCCAGGGCTGCTGGCTGTGGTGACACGAATCTCTCAGAGCACTCAGGGGGCAGTAAGGTACAGCTTCCAACAACGTCTCTGTCACCACCCTTCTACATGACTCTGGAAAATCTGTTCATAAGCAATTTTTTTCCAAAAAGATTCAATGAATAGAAAATAAGACCTTTGATGACTATTTAGATGTAACCTCTGTCTCAGCACCCCCCTGACCTGCCAGCTGGAAGATGCTACAAGGGACTATCACAGAAGATGAAAACATCTCCCCAAAGAGTCTTTCCAGCATAACAGAGGGGAGGTTTCACTTCCTGCTGGAAAGCTGTTTATTGTTTAGCCACATAGGACTTTGGAGGTAGAGAAAGCTGAATTTCATTTGACATTAATCAGCACAACTGTGGCAGCAAAGGGCACAGTCAGACTGGTACTGGGGGTGGTCTGACCCCGAGGGTGCAGACCTAGAACTTCAAAACAGTGCTTCATCTGTACTTGTGTCATTCACACCTGATGACCACATTCCTTTAAGATCTTCCTACACTGATCCTGCTGCTTAAAATTAATAACTGCAGCTTAAAGCAGCCAAGTCAGCCCAGTGGAGAGTTCTCAATTCTGACACTTTTATCTCCAGAAGTATCTCAATCCAAAACCAGTCTCTGAAATCGAGAGATGTGCCTTCCCTGGAAGCAGCAAGCGTTTCCCAAAGTTGGTTCAAGGGTTTAACCTGGTCTTACTGAAACCTCCAGGAATTTCCCCATGGATTCACAGAACCACAGAATTGTTAGCATTGGAAGGGACCTCTGGAGACCAAGACCAACTCCCCTGCCAGCTCGGGGTCACCCAAAGCAGGTGACAAAGGAACGTGTCCAGGTGGGTTTTGAATTGTCTCCACTTGAAAAGGGTCAAGTCAAATATTTGAGAGGTGGCACAAGATAGGATGCAGTTTAGAACCCAGATGTCCAGGGAAGTGTGTGGAAATGGCTTGCATGCTTCACAGAGCACAATCTAGCCTAGAATTTTCCTCACTTTGCATTAGAGCTGATAGGCATCTTTTCTGTCACTGCAGCTGCCCATGCAATAGACCTCTGACCATCAGAAATGGGTGCCAGGGACAAAGCTGGTGAGACTCAGGGGCTTGCTTCAAAACATTTTTTAAAAAATACAATTGTAAATCAAGTACTGTTTCCCTAAGATGTATTAGTGAGAGAGGCTGGTGGATATGAACACTGTACTGCCAGGGCACTGGCAGCTTGTAGAAAATAAAACTAGACAGAACTCCTTGGAAAAAAGTCCTCTTTGTTGAACAAAGCCCTCTTGGCACACTGGTATACCCTGAGCCTTAGCAATCAGAGAAGGAAATTCCCTTTTGCATTGGCCAAGATTTTGAGGGAAAGCAAAGAGTCCTGATACTCAAGGAGAGAAAGTGTCCACTCAGATTAGTACAGGTACAGTTGTGTGTGAGAGCTGTCCTCAGAGACAGAAATTACATCACACTCTTCCACCTTTGCAATTAACTGGAACCAAATCCCTGCTTCAAGATCCATTTGCAGAAGTTGCCACTTGAGACAATTCTTGCCCTGGGTAAGAGCATGCAAGACTTACAGACAATGAGCACAGCACTTGTGAGGAGGCCCAAGGGCAGCCCTGCCCGCTTTGGCAGTCCATCTCTGGCAATGTGCACTGGCACTGCTGGGCAAAGGAGCAGGGGCTGGGAGAACTGCCAGTGTGTGCTGAAGTGCCAGTCTGTGTGAGGTTTTACCAGCTGCAGTGTGTGCTGAAGTGCCAATCTGTGTGAGGTTTTACCAGCCACAGTGTGTGCTGAAGTGCCAGTCTGTGTGAGGTTTTACCAGCCACAGTGTGTGCTGAAGTGCCAATGTGTGTGAGGTTTTACCAGCCACAGTGTGTGCTGAAGTGCCAGTCTGTGTGAGCTTTTACCAGCCTGGCTGCAGAATCCTGGGCACAGGTGCAGCGGGCACGTGTATGACTGGGGGAGTAGAGGCACCTGAAGGACAAGGACTAGTGAGGCTGTGAAATACAAGTATTGAGGTTCTGAGTTAATGCTGCCTGATCTGATTTCATTACCAGGAGCTGGAGTGCTTGGACATTGCTTTTATAAAGGGGTGTTTGTACAAGACAGCAAGCCACGTTTCCCAATTTCTGCACTTTTCTGCATTATTCTCTCCTGTACCAATGGTATGAACTTCAGAATAAAGCAGAGATTCACACTCACCCCAGGTGTATGGCAGATGCACACTCCACCTGTATTTTTATGTTTTGCCACTCATGCCTTGGTTGTGTTGGTGTGAAATGCAGTGCAGTGCTGGCGAGAGGGATGGGGGAGCAAACAGAGGACAGAACAGAGGCTGGATTTCCAAAGAAGAGAGGCTTTGGCTGCCCCCTGACATAAGTACTTGCAGCTGACAGCAGCTCAGACTCGAGGATCAGCACTGGCAGGCGGCTCAGCAGCTTTGCATCACTTGGTAGGGCTGCAGCGCTCAAATGATCACCCAATTAGTGTCCCAGTGACAATGTGTGCAAATCCCACAGCCCCTGGCCACAAGCCTCAGGCAGAGGACAATTAATGTGCCTGCTCAGTTCCAGCACAAGAGAAATATGAACTATTTCTGACCCCCTCTCTGCCGTGCTCCTGACCCGTGAGCAGCCAGCCAGCTTCTGCTGATAACAGTTTATTTGTCACTGAGCAGAGACTGCCTCCTGGGCAGCTCGGTGCTGCACACAGTGCTAGGTAGAAATGAAAATGACAGGACTGAGTCCCTGCCACAGGATGTGCTCCTGTGGCAATCTGGGAATGATTACCTGGCACTTTCAAACCCATCACCATCGCGCAGGGCATTTTTTTCCTCTGAAAGGTGGCTTTCCTGGGACAGCACGTGAGGGGCCAAAGCACTGGGCAAGGATTTAGCACTCTCTGTGGGGTTTTTATCAGTGGGTAACAGCAATATCATGCATTTCCAGATGAGTAAAGCTGACACAGAGCCTGGGCTCACACACACCACCAGGGACCTGCAGAGCCATCTCTAATGGTGGAGAAGCAGAACAGGGGAGGTGCTGCTTGCCCTTTTTCCTTACTCGCATTTAAATATCAGATGGGAAAGGATGACTACATCCTTTTCAAAACAAGAACTAGTAACAGTGCTGAAATAATCACCTGGGCCAGAACTGAGACATTCAGAGACCTACAGAAACTCTTTGCCATCTTTACTGCACCCATGAAGCATAACTCCAGCTTGCCAAAACCCTTATTGAAATTCCTTTCTTTGCAATATTCCCAAAATATCAGCATGTTCATACTTATGTTAAGCAAGCACAGAAACCCGATTCCAGCAGTGAAATTGTAGAGTTTGTGAGTGTGGGGCAGAGTTAAGTTTGTTCTCACACAGAAGCAGATCTCACATGAAATTATGGAGCACAAATGTGGACAAAGAAGGCAGAAACACAGACCAGCTGAAGTTGTTAAGAAGGGTCAAGCCAGTGCTCTGGACTTTGGGAGCTCTCCTCAACAGTGAGGGCTACACAGCCTGAACTACACCATGGATGATTTTATGAGTATAGTGGTGAAGTAGCGGAGACCCCAGCCAGTTTAAAGCCTCCCTCCCTCAAGCTTTACATTCACAAAAGGGCTGAAATTCTGAACTGGAACACATCTGGCTGCTTTACAAGCCTAACACCAAAAAGGCTTGGCAGAGTCAGGGTCACTCACTCCCAATGCCCTGTGGAGCTGCTGAGCTCCGGGGGACTCCTGGAGCCCTTGGCTGGAGCCCACAGCCCTGCTGCTCGCTGTGCCTGCCAGGCTCCCAAAGGCTCCGCTGTCCTGCAGGCACAGCAGGAGCACCATTCCCTTCTGAAATCCAGAGTAACAACTGCCAGCCAGGAAATTCTCACCCAAACAGCTGCACTGAGGCCTGCATTCCCAGGTTACTGTTTTGATAGAATTATGGTAGAGGTCATTTCACGTACGTGGGGTCTCACTCTTTCCACAGCAGCAGCAGCAGCACTTGAAATTTGGTCCAAAGTGGTTAAAAGTGATAACATCTCTGTGGTTTGGGGTGGAAACAAAGTCACTTACTGTGTGTTTATGCACATCTATTTCTATGTGAATGCTGAAGTTCCCACTGAATTTCCTGAATGAAAAGAATGCCAAAGACTCAGGAAACACTACCTTTTTTCTTGTGTAAGAAAACTCCCGTAACTGGAAAAGTATAGATGAGATTTTGGAGGCAAAAAACCCAGAATTTTTTTTTCCAACAGTTAATCAGCTTCAGAAGGAAATCTCAGTGCTTTGAAAACACGAGAAGGGAGAAAGGTGAGTTTGGATTGAAGAGTTTGTGGATGTAAGTCTGGACACACGCCTCCATGCCAGGTCTCTGGGGGAGATGAATGTGCAGTGCTGCCTGTGTGCCTCCTGTGTCAATCTGACTGAGCAGAGTGCTCCCCTAGTGCTGCCTGGAGGCTGTCATTCAGTTCATCCAGCTCACACCTGATTCTCAGCTAGGTTTAACACTATGAGCTATGGTCTTATTGCCCTCCCCTATCTCCTCCTCCCTCCAGCTTGAAAAGCTGCGCTTCAATCAATGGTTGATGTCAGTGTGGGAGTAATGCCCTTCATTTGGGGCAGCAAGGAGGGGCATCCGGGCAGGGCATGGCCAGGGGAAGGGGCAAGGAGTAAACCCATCAGGATGTGCAGATCACATTGCTATCAGAAGAGTGCTTCAGGACAGCTTTTTAGTGGGAAAACATCCAAAATGCCCCTGCCCTCGGCTCAGAGCTTTCATCAGAAGGACACAGAAAGGCCAAGAGAACTGGGACTGACAGCAAAGCAGGGGTGGCTGGTGTGTTTATAAATGCAGAAAAAACCACATCCAAAGTGTATTGCAGATGTTCAGGCCAATCCTTAAGGAAGGTGAGGGAGAAAGGAGAAAACCCAGTGTCAAGCACAAGGAGTGTGACCTTAGGGTAAGGTGGCACCAAGACCTGAGTTCTGCCTTCAGGACAAACCAGTGAAATGTTGGTGCTCTGCTTCCTCTCCCTCCAACACACTGATAACAGCAAACCTTTTTTTTTTTTTTTTCTAAATTTTTCCTCCCCATTATTTGTCTGCCTTGAAGTGTGCCAGGTTTTTAGGGCACAAGGACCATTTGTATTGCTACTACCTGGAGCTTCCAGGGCCAGCTGTAAAGGAATTCATAACTGGTAGAGGAAGGGTATTGAAGGGTACGTCCTCTTAGTACTGATGTCCCACAGAGAATCCCAGCAGATTCTCATCTCTGTGTTTCTCAGCAATGAGGATAGAGACTATTTCTTTTAAAAAACTGCCTTTCTTTTGCAATTTCTAAAAAAGCTATAAATCCCCAAAGAATTCATGACATTGATATGAACAGGCACTTAAACCTTCCTTGAACTGGGAAGTTGGTTTCATGTCAGGAACAAGTGTGAGTTTTACTTGGGGCTCTGTTCAGCTTTCTGTGGTGGAGGCTTAACGCCAAAAAGCTTTTCACATGGAAGGTGCTATAATTCCAGCCACTGGACAAACCCATCACTTCTACTTGCTAAATTACTTCTGAAGGGAAATTCCATTTTCATGGAGAAACTTAAGCATTTCCACAGCAAAGATGACATTTCCTGGCAAAAAACTATTTTTCCCTAACCATGCTTGCTGCTCATCTAAAAGCAGAAAAATAAATTCATTTTTTTGCAAGAACTGGAAAAGAAATAAAGAGGATAGAAGCTTGCTTTTGTTTTTAGTTAACTGAAATAAAAATTAAAATTATTTTGCATGGTTCTAGATTAGAAAGCAACTTTTTATGATCCAGAAAGTACTCAGCTTTTGGTTGAGCACAAATCAAGCTTTTCCCCCACAAGAACCTGAGTATTGCCTTGGTTAAATACCTGTGTCTTTAGGCACTTGGATCCCTTCTCTGACGTGTCAGACATCGATTACCTGGTTATCCCCTAATTTATTGAACCCCATGTCTCAGATTCTGGCAATGTTTGGGAGGTGCTGCAATGCGTTTTGCAGGGGGCAGTGCACTGCCCGCTCAGCCAGGCCCCTGGGCAGCCCTGTGAGTGTGTGCTGAATGCCGTGTAACCCATGTCCAGGGCACCGTGCCAGGCACAGGGGGCGGCTGCTGGCCCGGCTCGGTGACCCGCGGGGACAGACCCCAGCTGGGATCACGCTGATGGGCGCCTTGTGTCCCTGGGCACCGGGGCAGCCCAACAGCCAGGGCTGCAGCACCAGCCGATCAGCATCGACACGGGAAAAGGATGGCAGGGAGCTGCGTGTGCCAGGAACGTGCCTCAGTGCCACCCGGGCCCGGGCCTGGGGCAAGGCAAGGACTGTGCATCCTGCAAAGCACCCTGCACTGCTCCCTGCAGAACAATCAGCCACCACACCCGGGCTGGGGCCAGGGGCAAGGCAAGGATGTTCCATCCTGCAAAGCACCCTGCACTGCTCCCTGCAGAACAATCAGCCACCACAGAGGGGATGTCAGCTGGGCAAAAAGGCCAGGAAGCGGGAATAGCACAAGAGCTGAGGGGTCTGCTCCCCAGTTTAGGGTGCTATCACAGCTTTTATTGAAAAGGTGCCAGCAAGGCAGGCGTGGCCCTGGGAGGAGCTCAGGTATCATACAGAGCTAGTGCCTGCTTTTGGAGCTACTCTGAACCTCCCCCTGCCAATACTTCTGGTCCAAACTCACTGAGACACAGAGTCAAACTGATGGAGAAAAGTCTCCGAAGACAGGAAAGACTCCTAAAGCCAAGAGGTAATGAGAGAAGCAAGACAGGACCTGTGGGATCAGCTCCTGATTGCTCATGTTTGTACGCAGGGAGTTGCGAGGGGTTCATAAAAACAGAATAACTTGCTGCTCAGAAATTCTAATAAAGAAAACCTAGAAGCATTAGACAATCATTCCAGTTGGATGGACTTAGAGAAATTATGGGGGAATCATCTTCCCGAAGGATAGGAAGAATTTGCGAAAAGTAATTTTTCCTTGTCCAAATACAAAACCCAAATTGGACACAAAAACTAGCAGACCAGAAATGGAAAACTGAGGTCAATGGGTCACCAATCATCTTTGCACAGATGGAGATATAAAGTTTCATTGTACTTTCCCTGTGTGAGTACAACCCACTGAAGACGGAGAAGCCTTTCTGCAGCTTAAGAAATACCAATAGGCACTTCTAGTAATGACCATTAGAAACTGAGAAATACTCAAAAATATTCTCTTAAATATGTTCACAGCTTATTCTTTTCACTTCTAAACATCTTGTAAAGCTATTGCTGATGTTTCTCTGGCAATTGGAAGGGAGGCCAATGGGAAAAATAGTGCAGTATGTCACTTAACATAATTGCCAGTGATTGCTGCCACCCTGATTTCTCTGGATTGCAGAACTTTTCTCCCCTAACGTTCTAAGTGGGATCATGCTGGAAGCATTCCATGGCTGGTGTGGAGCAGCAATCACAAGAGGACCCTGCTGAAGGCTCTCAGCCAGGTTCCTATCTGCTGCTAATATTCAAACAAATAACAATAAAACTAACAACCCACCACTCAGAAATAAATCTGGGATTGGTTTGCCAAAAATTTCCTTTGTGCAAATTATTTTCAAGTTTCTGTTTTTCTTCCATTTGCTTCATTAGTCATCTTCTGGGTTAACATCTCATTGCTGCCAGTTGGTGCAAGCTTGGGAAAGTGTAGCATGATCATTTTTTAATGGATATAGGCTAATAAAAGTGGGTTGGAAAACCTTAGAAGCATTTCCAGCAGGAGATGAAATTCACTCTATTTCAAAACATTCCATGTTAATGAAATTTTGGTCCACAGTATGAATTGCAGGGGATTCTGATAATGTTAAAATATCTTAATTTTCATGCCATGGCATGGAATATCTCAGGTTAATCTGAATAGAAACCTTAAATGTTATTTAACATACATATAAATCCATATGTATGTATTTATATACGTGAAAAGACATAGTAACATTAAAGAACATAGTGTAGGCAACTCTTTGGGGTCCTTAAGTGTGCCCTTCAACTTTCAAAAACAGGAAGAAAACTATAAAATGAAAGTAATTTTTGAAATCATAGTGCTATGCCACTTGTGTATTGACCCTTTATCACAAGAGAGAGCTTGAAATCTATAGCTGAAGCCAACCTCAAATCACTGTGTCTGCCCAGTAAGCAGACAAACCTTCCAAAATCTTCCAAGTGACCCTGCCCAGGAGTTGTCCAACCTGTAAAGTCTGCACACAGCGTTCTGACAGTGCCACCAAGCCTGGCTCTGAGGAAGCACCAACCTCCCCTTAGTGCTGAGCTCTCATATATCCTGAAAACTGGCTTGAAATGAGTCTTCATCACATCCCCACCTCTCCTTTTCAGATTAGGGCAAAGAAAAGCATTGGAAAATTACACAAGGTGGTTGTTTTTCTTCAATCCGGTACAATTTATACAAACTTGATTTTCTACCTTCTCACCAGGGCCCCTCTGGCTGACCCAACTCTGAAATCACACTCAGGACAAGACTGGCTCAAGAGCCTTGATACCACTATAGCTCAGTTTTGCTGGAAAACCACAGTGCACAGTTGTTTTCCATTTCCCCTGCTTATCAGCTGAGCCCCAAACACTTGCATTAAGTGGGCTATGAACTCTGCTCCCATCTGGCCACAGGTGTCTGCATCACCTCTCCAGACTTACACATCTCCTATCTTATCACTGCATCCTTTTGATCAAGCAGCATCTCTGAGCAGATCTAATCTCCCTTTCAGAGTCAGTATAAGCTAAGTAATTCCCCCTTCCTGGTGTCCTGCAGGAGCTGGGAGATGCAGGCAGGCAGGTGATTAGGGAAAGCTGCATGACAGGCTCAGAAATCCTTTTCTGCCTTTTTTGTTTTCCCCGTTTCTCACAAACAACTGGTGTAAAGTAACAGCTGGGAAGGTAAACTCGACACCTCCTAATCTGCTCCTCCCAGGATGTGTTAGAAAAAGTGAGATTTCACATCCAGCAACAGCTGTAGTGTAAGAAAGGCCACTGCTTGAGGAAGAAAATCTGTCAGCCCCCTTAGGTGTCACATTCAGGAAGGCACTTAAGTCACTCCTGTTCCTCAATAACAGAAATAACTGCACTGGCTTCAGTGGGACAGCTCAAGTGCTTCGAGCAAGGCACACATCATTCCAGACTGGGGCCACATCCAGCACTCTTATCTGCGTGCTCACGCGGATCAGCACGGCTCCCGCTCTGCAGGACAGCTGGAACCATCATCCCTGGCCAGAGTCTCAGGCCGAGCAAAAATTCTTTCATTTTTAGTGCTAAAAAGCAGCACTTGGCCTTCAAGTTACGCACGGTGAAATGGTAAACAAGCAAAGGTCAAATTTCAGACTGCCGAACTATTATCAGGCCCCCCTCCACAGCAACTCTTCAGGAAAACGCGTAATTGCAGAACTAATGAGTCATCTGTCCAGGGCACAATTAGCAGGACCGCCCGTGTAATCATGTTAATTGCACAGAACAAAGCGTGGATGGGAGGGCCCGCAGCACTGCCCGGGAATCGGGGCCAGCGACAGAGGAGCACACACACAAACACACAAACACGCAAACACACAAACACACAAACACACGGCATGCAGAGGGGTGCCTGGGGAAATGGGGTGCCAACCCAGCCGACACACTCCTGCCCACACTGCATGCAGCCAGCAAAAGCTTAAAACATGCACGAGTGAGGAATGGGACAGCAAATGTGACGGAGAGGAGTTAAGGAAGGGAAAGGCACAGTGAGAGAAAACTAAGGAATGCACGTTAGTGTGTGAGAAGACAGCCACAGCAAAGAACTTTGCGAAGGTAGCAGGCTGGGCTCCCTCAGTTTGCCTGTTCTCCCCCAAAAGAAGGGGAAAAAAGGAAATATGAGAGAGAAAATGAAGAACAGACAACTACAAACAACACAGCGTGGAGTAGAGTGAGCCAGGAGTGGGAGAAGAGCAGATGAAGCAGCGGGACTGGAGGAGAGGGCACTCTAAGCTTTGATGGCATATTATTTAATTTAATGTATTTAAGCTCCTTTATTGCTCTATGACTTTGGCAGATGTCCTAAATCTCTGCAAGTGTGAGAAAAAGACACATGGCAGCTATTTGGAACTCCTGGGGATTCCACTGTTGCTGGCTACTTAGTGAGTTTTGTAATTAAAGGCAATTTAGAAAAGGTAGAAAGAGAACCTACTGTTCACCCAAAGCCACAGCCCCTCCCAGAGTAAACCTCGAACTCCACAGGAAAACTGATCTTTAATTATTACAGGAGCCAGAGATGCAGAGAGCAGGAGGGAACTCTCAAGACTTTTGGGTTTGTTTTCACAGCCAAAGGCACGGAGCTCACCTGCAGCCCCCGTGGCCTCCAGCACACCGCAGGCTAAAGGAGACGTTCTAAAGAGATGTCAAAGGCCTCATCTAGAGAATTCACATGACAGTAACTTGGCAGCGAGTTAGAACTGAGGCAGGACATGCACAAAACCTTCAGCCTCTTCCCTGGGACACGAGGCAGACTCCTTGGCAGGGAACCCCTCCTACCCTGAGGTGCTCAGTGTGCGGCGAGAACATCATTTGTGTGCTGAAACTGCGGGGTTTTAGGTCAGGGAGATGTTTCCAGGCACAGCTAAAAAAGCCTTCTCCAGCTGCAACCCCAGCGAGTTAAACCGACCTGCCTTTAACCTCAGCCACAGCGTTGGTTCATTCACGGTATGGGAAAGAAATCAACCCAAGCTCCCTGGACCCAGCAGATTTGTTTCAATATTTTCTATACCGTCCCACAGGATGTGCCGTTGGGCGGCTAACGCGGCCCGCACCGGGAGCCAATGTGAATAAAAGATTTCATTACCATTGAGATGTCCCTGGTATAGCTTTCTGCTGGCCTGCAAACCCTCCTTGCTCACTTGTTTCCAGCACAAAGAGGCGCCTTTTCCCCGGGAGAGAGGCAGGGCCATGCGGTGTGCGCGCTGCAGGGATCCCTTTGTTGGATCCCTTTGTTGGCCAGGCTCTGGGTGGGAACGGGCCGCAGGGAATGACAGCCCTCAGGGAATGACAGCCCGCAGGGAATGACAGCCCTCAGGGAATGACGGGCCCTCAGGGAATGACAGCCCTCAGGGAATGACAGCCCTCAGGGAATGACAGCCCTCAGGGAATGACAGCCCGCAGGGAATGACGGGCCCTCAGGGAATGACAGCCCTCAGGGAATGACAGCCCTCAGGGAATGATGGGCCCTCAGGGAATGACCGGCCCTCAGGGAATGACGGGCCGCAGGGAATGACAGCCCTCAGGGAATGACAGCCCTCAGGGAATGACAGCCCGCAGGGAATGACAGCCCTCAGGGAATGACGGGCCC
>JAWWEY010000172.1:60580-72181 GCA_035582745.1 Loriotus luctuosus
GACGGGCCCTCAGGGAATGATGGGCCCTCAGGGAATGACCGGCCCTCAGGGAATGACAGCCGCTCACGGGTAACCCAGCAGTGCTGTGGGGCAGCCCTGGGGCTCACAGGTAACTCAGCAATGCCGTGGGGCAGAGTGACTCACAGGTTACTCAGCAATGCCGTGGGGCAGCCCTGGGGCTCACAGGTAACTCAGCAGTGCTGTGGGGCAGGGTGACTCACAGGTAACTCAGCAATGCTGTGGGGCAGCCCTGGGGCTCACAGGTAACTCAGCAATGCCGTGGGGCAGGGTGACTCACAGGTAACCCAGCAGTGCTGTGGGGCAGGGTGACTCACAGGTAACCCAGCAGTGCTGTGGGGCAGGGTGACTCACAGGTAACTCAGCAATGCCGTGGGGCAGGGTGACTCACAGGTAACTCAGCAGTGCTGTGGGGCAGCCCTGGGGCTCTGAGGGCCAGGCTCACAGGTAACTCCTGATGTTTTACAGAGCTCAGACAGGACACCACGCACACCCAGAAATTGCAGCTTTGCTCTCAACCACAGACACTATCAACGCTTTTGCCTCTGCTGGTGCTGCGGTGTCAGGATTTATTATTTTCCTAAAATTTATTTCCCCACTAGATCCAGCTACTGTAAAGCTCTGGAGGTCTGTGTAAGACAGATGATAATGCTTTCATCAAATCTCAGCCAAAGAAAAAGCCTCCAGGGTGGAATCATGAACGCAATAAAGATGTTTTCGTGACTTGAGTATTTACATAATGTTATATCCAGTGCTGTGCCCCACGTTCCCAGTGAGGAGTGAGGCCATCTGCACAAGGACACACTGATTCCCTCGCACAGATCACGGGCTGCACTGGCAGGGCAGCAGGCTGAATACAGGATCTTTCATTGTGCCGCTGCAGAGGGGAAACCGAGGCACCCAAGTCATGCAAGGGGGCTGTGCTGCAGCTGATAACCACATCAGACCTTGGAATTCATCTTTTCGCCTCAAATTCATGCTCAGAGGGCCACACACACTCCAGAAATGTGGAGTAGGTCTGTCAGTAATTCTCACCCGTATTTCTGGTCATTTGATGGCTCCAACTGGAATGGTTCCATTGGAATGAATGCTAAGCAAAGTGCCCCAAGATTGCTGTGATTGTAAAAGCCTAGGCATTGGATGAGCTTGGCAGGGAAGGGGTTTCCCAACTTCTTGTGAGCAAGCCTGGCTGTGTTAAAATCCAGTAGATTAGACTGGATAAGGAAGGAAGGAAGAAATAAGGAAGAAATTGCTAACTGTGAGGGTGGTGAGACCCCGATGTGGCTGCAGTGAAAAAAGGGGTGTACAGAGAAAAGAAGGAGTGCTCTGGTCAAGGAGGGCTGAGATGTAGAGAGAAAGTTCCTGGCTCAGGCAGGTCCTGGTCAGCAGCCTGGACACCCATTGGCAGCTTGGGGAGTTTCCAGCATTCATTTCCACCTCTGGAACACAGGGGTACCCTGCTGCCGAGCTGTGCTTCCAGAAGGCCCTGCAGCTTTACAGGCTCTCTGCTGGGCTGCTAATCATTTCCTCATGCTTCCAACTCCTGGGCAATGCTTGGCTTTTGAAGGAGAAAATAAATGAGCTCTGCCCACTTTTGAAATGAAAAGTATATCTCACAATACGAGCAGTTTATTTACTGATACATTTTAAAATACTGTAAGTAAAACTAAAAGAAAAGCAAAGACTTCACCAGGAGAGAACGTTGTGTTCGCCTTATAGCAATCTTTCGCCTTTAATTGTAATGAGAAAACCTTCCTGTGATTTGTAAAGGCCTCAAAATGTATTCCTGTTCTCCACTATTTTCAGCTCAGGTGATTTTCTGAACTTGTTGTTATTTTTCAATGTGTGAACCTCCAAAGGTTCTGCCTTGTTCAATCTGCTCCTGAATCCAAGTAAACTTTTAGCGTCCGTTGGCAAGGAGTTCCCCAGACCTGTGCTCCCTGCAGCACGCCTGGTTTCCCAGCTGAGGAGCAGGACTTTACTGAGCCCTTCCTTGGGTGGAAACTGCTCCACAACATCCATCAGGCTTGCTGCCTTCCCCCGGCCCTGTTTGCTGTGCTCTTGTTCAGCAGACTGTCCTGGACACCAGAGCCAGATTTCAGTGGAGCTGAAGCGATGTTTTCTGGTTTGCTTTGCTTTTCTGAGTGCAGCCAAGCACTGATGTGCTGATGGAAGCAGCTACATAGCCCCAGGGGCTTGTTCCAGAGCAGCACATTTCATGTGCAAAGCAGAACTGGGGCTGTGTCTCCCTGTGTGCACCACGGTGTATTCATCTACACTGAATTTCATCTGCTGCTTTACTGCCCAGCCACAGGCTGTTGTGAGAACCTTCTCCTCCTACAGAGCCCTTCCTCATCCTTACCAACATGAAAACTTCATAACAGCACAGACCCCTCCCTACAGACCTCCCGGATGACTTTACACCCATTCACACCAATCTGCTGCTGCTTCTTTTTCAGCCCGTTATAGAGCCATGGCTGCAGCGTCCCTTCACTGCTTTGTGTCTCATAAAAACTACATATGAGGAACATTAGAAGAATCAGTCTGGGAATTCATGTGGAGTATATTATTTGGACCACTCATACATACATTAACCTTTCCAAAAGGTGCCTTAAAAGAGTTCTAACTACAAATGGAAACATTTTGTCAAATTAAAATACATTCAGAGGCTTTTGAAAAGCCAGAGCTGAGTGTTTCTCAAACAATCGAACCATTTAGTCAAACACCTCTGTCCTGCCTTATTGCAGCTATCCAAGAACAGATATTAACTAATTACTTTCTCTTTATAGGTGCATTACTCAACATTTAGCCTCACATTTTATGAGAACACAATTCCCTGCAGCATATTCTGCTAAAAACAAACTCTTCTTGCACAAAAGGGAGAAACACTGGAGGAACTTGGTGGATATCAGTCATATCAGCCTTCCTTCCTGAGATATTTGGTAATCTGTCTTATTAGATAACTCTCACAAAGATTACAGGATCTAGAACACTATTTCCCCTTGGTGCTGCATGGCTGACAAATTTACAGGTTCAGGCTGCATCTAGGATGGAGGATGAACTGCCAGAGCTTTATTAGGAATGGGACATAATATATCTTCATGTGTCAGAGCTGCTGGAGGCTCTGTCAGGAGAGAAGAAACTTTACCGGGCCTTTCCTGTCTTCCTGTGAACCACATTTGATGAGGTTCTCGAGTGCCTGTGGCTCATTTCTGCTGCCATGCTCACAAGCACATGTTCTCAGTTCAGTGATGCACTCTGACTACACCACTGACTGAGGTGAGGCACAGCGCCTGGGTTTGGCTGTGTGCCTGCAAGGGGCACTCAGCTCCCAGGGAAGGGCAGGCAGTGCTGGTTCCACCTTCACTCCTGCTGGCCGCCTGTCTCAGCTCCCAGGGAAGGGCAGGCAGTGCTGGTTCCACCTTCACTCCTGCTGGCCGCCTGTCCCTGATGTGCTGCAGCTCAAGGCAAGGCGCTGAGCCTGCACAGTCACTGGTGTCCTGGCCATGACCCTGCCTCTGAAAACCCTTTCTGATGCTGCAGCCCCTGGTGCCAGGCAGGCCTGCAGGCTGCCAGCACCCACAGCAGACCCAGCCAGAAGCTGTTCTGGCTCTGTGGGGACAACCTGCATGTTTCAATACGTGCAGACATCGGTCCCAACTCACACGTACTTCACTGTGGCCCAGAGGGGACTCTGAAACTGCACATCACTGACAACACGAGAATTTTGTCCATAAGGCCAGACAGGGAAATATTAATAACCTCCACACACTAAGGACAGGGAGAGAGGGGGAATGCTGGAGACCAAATGAATCAAAACATGAAAAACCCTCACAGAAATACCAAGGATAGAAGCACATCTCCAGTTTCTGAGCTGCCACCTGTACTTGATTTGCCATTTGTCGTATGCAAATCAAATATGTAGAGAACAGGGAAAACAATATCTTTCTTCCACATGAGCTGAAGTTCATCCAGACGAGTGGAAAAACAACCCCATGGCTGCTGTTACAGCCACAACAGCACATTGCTCAAGACAGGTACATTATTCACTAAAGCTGCACTGGCTCCAAGGATGTAACTTTGTCACGGTGGAATTTGGCCTGTACAACATCCAGAAGTGCCAGTGGAAATACCCTGGAAAGGCAGATCAGGAATAATGAACTGAGCTCCACATCCTCCATGTCCTGGTGGCTACTTGTGCCACAGCCAAAAATTCTTTTTTGCAACTTGAAATTTGCTCCGCTCCTCTCCTCTCCATTATAATTTGACTGCCACCCAGGTAATTTCCCTTTTCCCTTCGAGCCTCTTTCTCCTGCCCTCTGCTATGACAGAGCCATCAGCAAAGGCACGCTCAGCTGCCACCCCTGTGTCAGAGCCCCTGATGCAGCCTGATTCCACACCCATCTCCTCCCAATCGACAAAATTCTATTCTCTGTATATTTCATCTTACTACACCTCACTATTTTAATGTGAAGAACTTATCAATAAGGCTCTGGAGCCCGAGTTAAATTTTGTTAGGGTGTCTCTAATCCTTGCATTGCTGGGGGCAGTGTGCATGTGTGCAAAGACGTTGTTAACAGGATTTCTACATTTTACATTTTCCTACATTTCCGCAATTTCTACATTTTCGGCACATCAGTATGAGTCAGGTGTCACATCTGTGGGTCAGAGCAACCAGCTGACAACATTACAGGTCCTGGTAAGCAAGGTCACTACTCAGGTGGATAGATACAGTTCAGAGTTTTGCTCTTTTCAAATTAAAACCTCACTTTGAGTGCCATTAAACAATATACATTATAAATTACCTATGCAGGAGTGTCTGAATTCTTGCAGTGCTACAACTAACCACTATTACTCAGTGTATTTTACAGATGAGAAAACTTTCCTGTTTCAGAGCTTACACTTAGTCTTGCAATTAGACCTATATTGTTAAAGGAGGTTTTTCATTTAAGGAGAAAATAAATTCGTTTTAAACTACCTGTCCAAAGCCATCCAGCACTTCTTGCTCTGGAACTGAATCCAGCCACTGTTCACCAACTTGACACTGAGCCATCCCTGCCCATATCTGAACTAATATTAAGGTCATAGCAATAGTCCAAATCCTTTCATGTATTCAAATGAAATATAACAACAAACACCACATGACAATGCCAACAAAACCTGTCCAAGGAAGAACCTCAGGCTTGGCCACATACATTCACAGCAGCCAAATCACAATCCCCATGCAAAGCTTCAGAAGACTTCAGCCAAAGCCTAAGTTTAAAGATTAATGCTGTTAAAGCTTGAAATATGATCCTTATCCAATCTGATGGTACGTGGGGGTTGAGAAGAGGTGAGAGTTTGTAACACCAAGGAGGTGTTGCTCGGTATCACCACCAAGTGCAAAGGTTGATCACCTGGAATCCAGACCTCAAACATCCTCAGCCTTGCCCAAGGTGTATTAGGGGTTGTTTAATTAACAAAGCCTTTTTATTTTGTGACATGCACCTTTGCCAACCCCCTGATAACACACTGAAATGTGCAAAGAAAGGTGTCAGGGAAGCCAGGGAACAGCTTTACAAGATCATTGTATACATTTGGTGATGCAATGTCATCAGTGCCAGCTAGTGCCTGGTTGTTCTCTTTTTCATCCATTCCAGTTAATAGACTGAGAGGGAATGGATTGAAAAATAGTTTATAAAGTAAAATTGACAAGTACTCAGTTCAAACTTTTGAAAGAAGCAAAGCAAACTTATATACTTCTATTTTTCATAAAGCTCACTCAATTCTGCTGTTTAAAAAACCAAAAAAATGTAAAAGCAAAGTTGGCTATCTTTATCTTAGCAACATTTCACTTCCATTGGTGTGTTCTCTTTTCCTCAATTATTTCCCTCCTTTGGTATGTTCATCAGTTTCCCGAAGAAGCAGAACAGCACAAATCTCTGAACAAGTGCAACTGTACTGACATGACAGCAAAAAACCCTGAAAGATTTTTATTTATTTTTTTTACTACTTCCTCACTAACACGCTGCAGCACTCAGATTGCTTTGTTGTCCTTTCCCAGATGCAATAAATATAATAATCCACAACCTGTGCCACTGAGAAATGCAGAGACAAGGATAATGGAACAGGACCCTAAGAGAATGACGTGAACTGATTTATTCCCAAAAAGCTTTTTCCTTCTAAAACTGAGCTGAAATGTTACTCTTTGAGTCGATTCTAGCACAGACTGTAGCTGGACCATGACCTGGCCCACAGTGCCTCGCTATAAACACACACCCATGCAGAGCAAATAAAGCTGAAATCCTGCAAAATTACAGCGATAAGCTGAAAAAAATCACTAAATTAACAAAACACGTTTTAAGGGAAGGACGCCATAAAGTTAATTCCCAAATCTTCAAGGCAAAATGAAGGCCTAATTAAGAGCTCTGGGCAAGGTTTAGCAGCTGGAGAAAGAAGGCACACAGACATTCTCGTGCCTTTAGATAAATGAGCGTGCAATTAGCGCCAGAGCAGCAGACTGGGAAATGAGGAGGAAACCCCCCTGTGTTACAGGCCCCAGCTCGCCTGTTCCCTGTATTCCTGTGATTATCTGCAGCGCTGGCCTCTGCCAAAAACCAGCATGAAATTTTAATGCAATGCAGTTTCCTTGTTTTCAAGAAGGAACTTGTGAAAGCAGAGCAACAACCCAGCCCCACTGCACCTTTCCCTTGTGCAGCCTCTGATTCCTAAACAACACCAGCAACCTGACTGGAAAGGAAACCCAGTGGTCCTGTCAGCCAGTGCTAAAATGAGATGCAGAGGTGGCAAGGGCTCACCATGTCATAGCAAAACTCTAAATATAAACCATGTATGCTTGAAGAACATGAAACATAAAATATCTATTTTACACCAATACTGTAAAATCAAGTACTGAACACTGAAACCATCTCACTCATGTTTCAGCTAAATGGAGCTGTTATACTGGGAAATTAAGTGCTTGCAAGGCAGGGGATAGAAATGAATTCAAACTAGTTTGACGTAAACCTGTTTCAAGTATCTTTATATCTGTGGGATTTGGGTTATCACACTTTGCTCAAGTGCATATCCTCTAGCATATAATCAGCAAGCATAAACAGAAACAGTGGGAATTTTGTTCCCCAAGATGAACAATATTTATCCAGGGAAATGTGTCAGGCTTCTCTGAGCTACTGGTGTACAAAATCCTATAGAGGAAATACAACAACAACCTGAGCTCTAAGCCCTACAGGCCATGATGTTATTTTGGGGTGCAGCAGAAATGTATTTCAAGTCCCCTGGAATGCTCCCCTTCTCGAGGGGGAATTCTGGAACACCTTCTGCTCCAAATCATTTAGCAAAAGCTCATCTGTGAATGCAAACCTAGTGCAGAGATTTTAATTTCTGGCTTGGGATGAATCCACAATCAGTGTTGTTGTCGTTGTCTCTCGCCACCATGAGTCACCACCTGGCAGCGAGCTACAGCCCAGGAAACTTCTATAAGTTCCCCTTAATTTATCCTCTGGGTTTCTCAGCCTCCTGTAGGATGATATTGCCGGAAACTGATCCAGATGTCACAGGGAGAGGCACGAGATAAGTAGCTATGAACTGGCCCAGACAATTCTCTGCAAGGCTTGCATTCCCAACAGTTATTTCAGACACAACTGCAAGCAGCCACAGAAAACTGCAGAGTTCTTTTGGCTGGACAATAATTAAATGGAAAATTTATACAGGTCATGATTCAGCCAAGCATTTAACTACACAGTCAACTTTAGGTGTACATTGAAATCTACTGCAAGTGGTTATTAGCACATATGTTAAATTAAGTCCTGTTTCAGAATTTTGTGAAATCAGTGTCTGCTGTGTGAAGGAGAAAACACATCTGTGACATACATGGCTGCTGGATTGCAAGTCTAAGTCTGTTTTGCCTCAAGTAGCTTTGAGCTGGGATTTAAGTTAGATTTGAATAAACTGCATCAATGCAAAGCTGAAGTATCCTAGAGCTTACATACATAAAACCGTTTCTATGTTTTAACCAAAAATATGGTTATAGGAACTGATTTTCCGCTTGGAAAAAAAAAAGTAGTAAAAGTAAAAAAGAACAAAAAGCAGAAAAATTCAAAACAGATTTTAAATTAAACATCAACTTCAGTGATTTTCCAAGCACCTCCACTCTCTGGTGAGGGCAAGTCTCCAATCTGAGAAGCGAGTATGTTTGCAAAGGCCTGGAATTCTTTGAATTCTGGCAACTGAAGTTCAGAGGTGATCTCTTCAGCCAAACAGAAGACTCTCTCGTGCTTTTTTAATCTTGGAAGGTACATTGCACCTCTCCAGGTTATTAAGGATTTTGGTGATGGATTCTGGCCTTCTTTAGTGGGGGGAGTGATCGTTTCCTTTGCTCAGAGTGCCCTGCCAGGGTCATGCCACAGTAAGAAAATGTTGGCACCATTCACAAACTCCTCCAGGCTCCCTGGGCTTGGGGCACCTCTCCTATAACCCACAGGGCTTTCCTGATGAGTGCCAGACTCCCTCAGCCCTCCCAGTGATCCTTACACACCAACTCCTGGGCAGCTCACACACACCTAACACAGCTGTGAGAAACGTGTCAGGGTATGTGTGCCACCCACCAGCACAGTGTGGGGTGGCACACAGGGCGCTGTGCCTGCCAGGCCACTCACAGTCACTGCTTTCACCAGCAAAGGCTCAGGCGTAGGAAAAGCACTGATTTAGGAAGCACAGACCTGCACAGCAGGACTGAGCCAGAGGAGCACCACATGCATTATTCCATGCTCACAATGCCAACCCCTGCAGCTGCTGGGGCACCCCAGGCAGTGAGTGGGGCTAACTGTCCCTCCCAGGGGCTGGGCTGGCTGTCCCAGGGTGCTCTCAGTGGGATGTGTCTCAGACCTATCTGCGGCCACACTCTGGCAGCTCAGCACGCTGGCATCATTGAGGGAGGGGTTTAAACCTGCCCACAGCTCCTGGTACAACCACCTCTGTTCTCCTGCTTCCCTGGCTCTCCTTTTTCTGTGAATGGGCACAGGGATATCACATGATAACATGGGAACACTCCCCTCCCCTCTCTCTCCTTAGAGTATTTTAATTAACATTTCTATTATACACACTCATTACCACATTCCTGGCTTTGGCTTTAAACTGGTCATTCTTGTTACGAGCCCTCCAGGACACAGTGGTAAAACTTTACACATCTCATAGTGCAGCAATTATTAACCACGGGTACAGTTCAGTGACTGAACTGCAGCCACTGCTACCAGTCTCAGCACAAGACTTAAACAGAAACAAATGACAACGCTGGGAATGGTGGGACCTGTGTAGGGTGACACTCTCTTGACCCCATTAGTTTTATGGGACCCTTTGGGGGCTTTATCAGCCTGCAGCTATTCCACAGCCCCACTGTGTCTGGCCAAGTGCTTCTGTGGCAGAGCAGGTGTGTGGGATGCACCCACAAAGGAGAGCTGCCTAACCCATGGATGACCAAAGCACACGCTTTGGTTACTGGGTGCCAGGAAATACCCCTCAAAAAAGCACAAAGCAGATCAGAAAATATTTCCTGGCAGAGGTGGAGGTGGGCAGCAGGATTGCCCTGTACAGCCTACAAGGTTACCACCTGAGATAGAGTTGGGACTGTCAAAAGAAGAGCTGAACGTGGGTAAATCCTTGCAGAGGGATGCTTTCAGCCAAGAAGAGAACAAGCAGCCACCAGAAGGAGAGATTGTATCTCCCAGCTGGACTTTGGCTCTCGTGCCCATCTCCTGCACCAGCCTGGCACAGGCAGAAAAGCAATCAGGCTAACGAGTGTCTTTGTTGGTGTTACTGGGCAGCTTTCAGCTGGACCCATTCCCTCTCCAGACCTCCTGTGTGGGTGCAAGAAAAGCCTTCTCTGTACCTGGATTGGCCCAAAGGGACTGCAGGAACCTATCACTGGCCCAGCTATGGGCTGCTGGTGTTTCAATGTTCTCTTCTGATAGCACTTCACCCTTTTGTGTTTGCCTGGGCTTAGATGGTTGTTAGTAGGCGTCTTATAGGAATGTGGAACAACTGAAATAGGAAACTGAAAGGGAGGCTTTACATGCAGGCTTGGTCTAGTGGGAATAAGATCTTTCTTAGATCCTTCTAATTGCTTTAATAATTAAGAAACTATTTTGCTAAGCTGCATTTTACTTGATTTTAATAAAATCAATCATGTAGAGCCAAGAATTTAAGCATCACTTCAAGTGCTTACAGAGAAAAACACATCCCTCTTAATTTGTGCCTTCAGGAAGAATTAATAAAACATGTGTGAGTATCTAAACTGAGTTTTAAAAGCCTGCTCTGTGTTCCTGAATTCCTTCAGTGCTGGTAAAACGATGACACTGGTCAGTAAGTGCCCTGACCGTGCTGGTTCAGGGACTTGTGGCTGTGCTTCACTTGCACCTTGACTTCTCTTTAAACTGCTAAATGATCCCATGCACCTCAAAGGAACTACATTTAGACCTGAAATAAAGCATGTTCTCAAGCAATTTTATTCTGGGGGGCTCTACTTTCCTTTGCCTACACAAACCAGTGAATTTTCACTCTAAGCTAAAACTAGCCAGATTTTCACCTTCAAGTAGGAGACCTCTGATTTGAACAGGTAGAGGCTTGGGAGCTTTGTGGCTCAGAGCTGGCACTTGAGAAATACAGTTTGAAAACCATCCCTATGTATCTCGAAGGGGAAAAACTCTGGGCTCAGCCAGGTTGCCATGAAAACCCAGGGTGGCTCCACAGAAAAAAGAAACGCCCACTTGACTGACCTCACTGGATTTTCTATGCTTTGGGTTATTTCTTTACATTGCCTTTCCTCCACTCATTCCCAGGGTCAGTGACATCCACGGGTGCACTCCAGACCTGGCTCAGGTCGGAGGCCTGTATGGACTATGAGGTGTTTGCCTGATGAAGATAAGTAACCAAGCAAAAAGCACCTACTCAGGCCTAAATAAAATGCCATTTCTTCAACAAGTCTGAAGCAGAAAGGTGTATCCATCCCAAAACACAGAGGTATCTTAGCCACAATTAAGGAAGTAAAGAATATATATGAATATATATGGGGTTAAGTTGGTATTTTTTCCCCACACTTTCATACTTGGCATCATTTTTTTTTAAAGAACTGTTAAGAGTTTCCTCCTCAATCTGCTTTTAGAAACACGACCTTTTAGCTGTGTAATAGATCCAAAACCCCAAGAATCTCCAAAAATCATTCTGTGTGTCCATTTATCCACCTGCCAGAGGTAAAGCAACACTAGAAGGTTTTTGGGGGAAACAATAAAAAGCCCTGGAAGTGCTGCCACAAATGGCACCGCGAATAAAAACCACATTTTGCCAAGACTGTGACTGTCCGTGTTGTAGCCAGCTGCTGGGGGGTCAAACACTCACCCGGCACGGCAGGAATTGGTGTCCCTTTGGAGGAACACCGCCGGGGGCGGTCAGAGAGGTGCCAGAGCCCCGCGGTGGCTGTCGCTGCAGGACACGGTGTCCCCGGCACGCTGCCGCTGTCACTAGATGTCACTGTGCACACGGGCTGGGCCGGGCTGGCACCCAGCGGAGCCGGGCAGGGAGAGCAGAGGGGAG
>JAWWEY010000172.1:75563-143886 GCA_035582745.1 Loriotus luctuosus
TCATCCCAGCTTTGGGGAGCTGGCTCTGGCCAGGGGCTAAAGGATAACTGCAGGAACCAACTGCATCCCCTCCCCAGCACAGCTCATCCCAGCTTTGGGGAGCTGGCTCTGGCCAGGGGCTAAAGGATAACTGCAGGAACCAACTGCATCCCCTCCCCAGTGTCCTGTCACCAAGGCACAGGCAGCTCCACGGGAAAATGGAAGACTTGGGAGACTTCCAAAATGCCCACATATCCTCTCACGCTCACCTGCAAGGTGCTGGACAGGCACAGCAGAGGACAGATCCTATCTTGTTCCCCAGGGCAGTGCCCAGCCCTCCCCAAAGGTGTCACCTCTGGAATTCCCCATGGGAAGGCAGCCAGGAGGAGACCAGGAGAGAGGAGCTCACAGGCACTGTGGAGTGACAGGGACTAAGCCTGGCAAGAAGGGGTTGAGCCACAGGCTGGGGACAGGAAGGGTTCAGCTGCTGGCACCAGGGATGAGCCCACACAAAGCCTGTGCTGTGGGGGGCACTGGGGGTGTGTGCAACTGGAGCCCTGCAATGAGGTTATTCTTACTGAGCCTCAGGACTGAGACAGGGATTTGGGAGTTCCCTGAAGCAGTGCTGCACTCCCCACAGACCTGTTCACCCCAGGGGCCTTGGGAAGGCTCTCCTTGGAGCTCACAGGTTGTTTGTTTGCCATGCAGGAAAAGGGTCAAACCCCCTTGCCCCTCGCAGCTTCAACAGGGAGAGAGAGAGGGGGCAGAAGCATATGGAGTTTTCTCCCCCTACTGCCTCAGAGGTTTATTTGTCCATCACTCCTCATGATCTCTGGGGGGAATGCTAATCCAAATGATGAACAGACATTGGCCTTTCCCTTGATACTGGAGGGGGAAAAGTAATGAAAAAAAGGAAGTGAGCAAACTGAACCAGGCACAGAGCCTTCAGAGATTGGAAAAATCTCTTCTGTTAACCAACTTTTAGAAGAAGTATGTTGTTCTCTCCTGCATCAAGACACCTCCTTTAGCATGTTTGGTGAGGAGCCATCAAGGCAGTGGTTTGTGTTTAGGCCCTTGGGAAGGAAATACAAGGCTGCTAGAATCCAGAAATCAAAGGAGAGAGGAGTAAGACTTCTGATGTTGCTCTGAGCACTAGTGACAGTCTCAATGAGGTCAAGATTTGGCTCTACAAATTTATCCTGAGTGGAAAACACCATGACACAGGGATCCCAGGTATTTGTGCATAGCTGGTTGAATTCACATAGCCATGCAGTGACTGCTTGCTCGTCCAGTAAATCTGTGGGAAGATTTCTCAGCTGGTTTGGGACAAGCCTTCGTCAGACCCAAGGGCAGCTCTTTTAAGTTGGAATTTGCTTTGCTGGGACATCTTTGGATTTAGTCACTGATGTTACTGGGATCTTGCTGGAGCAGTTTGCCATGTTCCACTGACTAATACTCTTACAGCTGTTTTTAAAAAAGTTATTTAAAGCAGGTGCCAGTTCAGCCCATTTTTGAGGCCTTTTTCCCATCCAGGCCTGTTGTAGGCAGGCCAGGGTTCACCTGCCATCAGCACATCAGGAACTCATTCAGCTGCTCCACCACTTTCTTTTATTGTTCTGTGCCTGCCCTGTGGCACATAAAACCTTCTGCAGCACTTGGCCTGAGGCAATTAGTGCAATCCCTGCCCCTCAGGTAGGGAATAAATAAAGACTCTGTCACCACCAAATAAGCTGTGAAACAAAGCTCCAAGGACATTTACCAGAGCAGGTGACCAAGAAGGCAAAGTTGCTGAGCCATTCATGTACTGTGATGGAAATAAGTGTATGATACAACTTGGCTGCCAGCATCCTTAATTACAGGACATGGCATCATTTGATTCACAATGGAATAAATGGTGATATTTATATATTTGGAGGTTTGAATGAGGATTTCCTGATTTCCTGATGAAGTCATTCCTTTATTACAGCAGCACCTTTCGTGGCTCTTTACAGCTAAGGTCAAGTCAGCATTTCCATTAAAAATACCAAACCTATTTTCAGGGCTTTATTATTACCCATTTATAGAAACCTCTGTGCCGGATGAGATTTGGCACACTCAGCCCAGGGCAGAGAGAGGGAGAGTTGGGGATTTTTCTCATTTCTTTGCTCTAAGTACGCAAATAAATACACAAACGCTAAGCAGCAGTAGCAGCAAATGATGTCTTTTAAAGACTAATAAATCCTGAAAAAGCTTTTTGTTGTAAATCCTAACACAAACTTCTGCTCTGGAGTACGTGGGGGGAGAATATTAACAACTATTAAGCACTTCTGTCTGTGAAAGCAACTGCTTCCCATGTGCAGCGACTTCTTTTCCAAGAATAATTTTACAACTCATTTTACTAACTGAAGACTCTGCACAATTAATAGAACAGGCTTCAGACAGGGGCTCAGCACAGTAAACAAACAGAGAGCTGTGTTCCAGCCTGCTGTTGTGCTGAGGGAACGCAGGGAGCTCCCCAGCAGCAGCAGCCCTGTGCCAGGGAGAGCAGGAGTCAGGCCCTGTGCTCTGCCCAGGAGCCCTCAGACAGGAGGTGGTAATGACTTCAAAGGAGCTGTTGTGCTCTTTCATGAGAATAATCAATGTACAATACAACCTTGTTTATCCAAAGGGCTCAGGTGACGCTTAGGACCCCCTGACAAAAGGTGCTGGCCATGAGGGAGGGAAAGGTCCAGATGGGCGTGACAGGATCACCCTCCAGAGAGCAGGAATCACTTCTGCCTGCCAGAAACTGGGAAAATGTGTCCCCCAAACCCTTTGGCCAGCCCTCTCCCTGCAGCAGACCCTTTTTGGAACTCAGCCTTGTCCTGAAAGAGAGCTCCTGCCCCAGCCCACCACAGCCGTGGAGGGGCTTATTCCTGCAGAGACAGCATGGCCAGGGAGGGGTTTATTCCTGGCACACAGTGCCAGTGCACAGCGAGTCCATGTCCAGGACCTGAGGAATGGCACACTGATCCTGCCATGTCCCAGTGTGCCCAATCGCACACACACACACATTTGGTTTCTTCCATTTGGTGGAAGGAGCCTGCTCTGCCCCACACTCAGCCTTATCCAGTGTCACCCTTTGAGAGTCAGGGTCCTGTGCCTGCAGTGCCCAGGAAGGGTACTCAGGAGCTCTCAGGAGGTTTGGTGGCTCACTGTTTAATTTCTTTCTGCTTTCTTTGCTCTGCCACTCCTGGGACCAGAGCCCTGGGTCAGAGTGATTCCAACAGTGCCCTGCAACCACCTCCCAGGGGCTTTTTCCCAAAAAGCAGCCCACCTGAAAAGACACCTACTTGGCTATATTTTCACATCCACACACTGCAATTTTAGAGTTCCTAATGGCTTGCCCACTGCCTGATCATCCTGTGCACACCGCTGGTTCCTCCCTCGGCTGTGCCATGCTCCCCTTGGCACACCAGTGTGGCTCCTGTGGTGTTCCCATTGATCCAACCTGAATGGGAACCCTGAGCAGCACGCTGTTCCTGGCAGGTGGGGTGGAGTTTGGAATGTGGTGTGGCTGTATTAAAGGGGAACAAAGGAGAAGGGATTACAAAGGGTTTATTTATGGATAACTTGAGAGTAAGATTGCCACCTACACTTCCAGTCTTGGCACTGTTCTGTTTTCATGTTTTTGCAGAGCCCATGAAAATGGAAGATGCTGCAACAACTGGGTCTTCAGTGTCATGGTAATGTAGAAGGCATTGTAATTTAAAAACGTTGCTTGGGTGTTTTGGTTTGTAAAACAAGAACAAAAGTCCCAAGCAAAACACACACACACGAACATAGGCATCCCAGCAAAATATGTTTCCCCTCTGTTATTTAGGGATGTGAAGGAGGTAGGATGTTGGGACCAAGGAATCAGGTGGAGGAAGGATTGGATGGACTCTGACTTGCCTGCTGTGTTGCTGTCACTCACAAAGACGAGCTCACTGGCATGTTGCGCACAGAAGGAGAAGTTTTCTAACATGAGTCTCCCTTTGGCACCAGGGCTGCATCCAGCACTGCTACTCCCAGGGCGTGATGAGCTCACACTGACTGAAATCTGCTCTAATGGAAATGGTGGTTTCAAGCCCTGTACCTCAAAGGGGACCATTTCAGAATGCCTCCAGGACACGCTGTGCAGTGGTGCTAGGACAAACTGTGTGATGACTAACCTCAAAAAGATGCCTAAGGCTGGCACAGTCCTGGGTAGTTCCTTTCCTTGAAGCACAGTCAGTCCTGCCTGGCTGGGGATGCTGCCTTTTCATCCAGAGCAGCCCCATACAGCACAACCAAACATGGGAAACAGGGGTGGGTAAAACTGCTCTTACATCCACCCAAATCCTACTCCACTCTTAGGTGCCCTACCTGCTCCTTATCCAGAGCCTCACATTCAGCAGGAGAAGCCAAACCCAGCAGCTGCTACAGAACTGCCTTGCATCAGGTCTCAGGGGCAGTGGGACTGCAGCCCTGATCTGCCCAGGGTTCACACAATGTCCTGTGCTGTCTGAATCACTTCATGCCAACACCCCACACCAGGCATTGCCACCCCCTAGGTCACCACCTGACCCCAGGAGGATTCTGTGCTCTCAGGCACAGAAATTCTTGATGTTTTCTTTGTGCAAGTCTGCTTGCAGATTCTGATGTTTTCTCTGTCCAAGTGGGAAGGCAGGAGTGTAAAACAGTGAGTGTCTGTAGCTCCTGTCTCACGCTCACTACCATGGACCAGAAGCCAACAATTGCAGCACCAGTAACATCCCTGCACTGCACCGACGTTTGTGAATGCAAAACCACTGCTGCAGCCTCTCTGCCATGGACACACACACTGCTAAGGAGCACCCAGCCTTGCCAGAGGAGCCTGTGGGCAGCAAAGAGACAGCCACGCTGGGCAGGGTCCCACTGAGGAGCACAGGGACAGCCACACTGGGGCAGGGTCCCACAGAGCAGCACAGGGACAGCCACGCTGGGCAGGGTCCCACAGAGCAGCACAGGGACAGCCACGCCGGGCAGGGTCCCACAGAGGAGCACAGGGACAGCCACGCCGGGCAGGGTCCCACAGAGGAGCACAGGGACAGCCACGCTGGGCAGGGTCCCACAGAGGAGCACAGGGACAGCCACGCCGGGCAGGGTCCCACTGAGCCCCAGAGCTGACCCTGTCTCCAGCCAGAACCAATAGCCCAGACCTAGGACAGAGTTTGAGAAACGGGGCAGCAACCTGAGCACGCTCTGCATGCAGGCACAGAGGACCAAAGAAGCTGTTTGCTGCTTGCCCTTTGGGAACTGCATGTGCTCCTGGTGCAGTGACCTACAGAGTAAGGAATCCCTAAGAAATCACTAATAGCTGGTGTCTCATACAGCTCCACTGAGACTGAAAATGAGGAATAAAACACACACTCTTCAGGAAAGTTGCCTGTGTATTTCACCGAAACATTTTAGATTTCCAAATGTTTCCTATTATTTATCATTTTATATATTTGCTCTTTTGAATTCCAAGGTAATGGGCCAAGTCTAGGAAGACTAGAACAGGATCCAACCAAACCAGAAAAGAAAATTAGATTGTCACTTTGCTCACAAAAACACAACTCCATCCCACAAAAGCAAAAAAGAGCAGCCTTGGGGCTCAAATGCCATGTTTGCCTCAGTGTCCTGCCTTTCAGGGAGTCTCCAAAGCAGCGGTGATTTCACAGGGCACACACGATGCCCAGGCACCACAGGATGGGTTCAGGAGGGAGTCCCAGCCTTAACTCTGCATGTCGCTCCTCCTGTGGCTCCAGGTCAGACTCTGGAAGTCAGTACAACCTACTTTCTGTGGTTTAATAAATCACATACTTGAGCTTATGTAATGACTCAGAGTGAGCGATTGTATTCTCTGCTGGCCCAGAGGTGATGTGGTCATATCCCAGCTCTGTAAGGCAATGGAAATCAATGGTTGCTGCTGGATTAGTTTCAGGCAGGCTGGGGTGTGTGGAGGTGGTGAGGGGCTGGCTCAGACTTTGAAAGTTTACTAGTTCCAGATGGAGTTGTTTACAAAAAATAAAACATTTTTGAATCAGCTTGCGGTTCCAATCTCCTTCCTGACCTTCCCTTACCAAAACAGACTAAAAAGCCATGGCCGAGTCCTTCTGCTGACTGGCAGCCTGTTACACACCATCCACTTTTCTCCTTATTTTTACACATTTTGTGAGTCCAACTACCTGCTGAAGTTTAAACATTCTCAAGAGCTGCACGGGGATGTGAAGCCACATGGTGTGAGCGCCAAGGTTTGCTCTCCTGCACACCCAGCAGTGAAACCTGAAGCTGCACATATCCCCCTCATTAAAGGCTTTCCCATTACACAGAGCCCTCTCGCATGAAGTGCTTTGGCACCCCGATTGATTAAATCCCTTTGAAATCGTCTCTGTTACACACATCTCTGCTGCTGAGAGCAAGGGGGAGGAGAGGAGGGAGACTCTGTGCTCTGAACTGTTGGGTTTCCCTGCAAAGGAGCAGAAGCAGCTGAGAACGAGCAAAGGGCACTCGTGGCTGAGGCCTGACCCTGCGGGTACAGAGGGCAGAGCTGGGCAGGGCCAGACTGAGCCACAGAGCTGCTCAATCCCGCTGTGCTCCTGGCACCCCAGGGTGCTGCTCAGTCCTGCTGTGCTCCTGGCACCCCAGGGTGCTGCTCAATCCTGCTCTGCTCCTGGCACCCCAGGGCTGGCTCTGCCCTCAGGAGGGTGAGCCTGGACACCACACGGACACAGGGAGCACTGGGGTGGGATTCCTGCAGCCAGAGCTGTGCACTCCCGTTTTTGTTACTGCAGGACCAGCCTGCCACGGGCCCTGCTGAGAAAGGGACCTGCTCTGACAGAGGCATGGCAGATTTCCCCCGTGATTAACCCATTGCCACTGCAGCTTTGTTGGAAGCTCCTTCTCCCAGCAAACCTCGAGAACTTGGGACTCAGCCATCTACATTTACAGAAGTCACTGGTTTCTCATAAATAAGACCGAAGAGAATTTGTTGCAGGAACAGTGTCTGAAAAAAGTAACCTAGTTTACAATTTGAAGGGGGTTTTATTATTATTTTTTTTTTAAGGAATAAAATCCATACATCATGTGTGTGGCATTGTCTGTGCTCTGTGGGCAGTTTATAAGAAGCCAGCAAGAATGGCTGGTTTTCCACACAGGGTTGCCCTGCTGTGATCCACAGAAAGCCCCCCGCCCTCTTCAGAAGGCATCCCTCCCCTCTGAAAATGTGGTGTGCACAGCTTCCTCTCACACAACACAACCCAACAGCCCCCCACGTCCATTTTCAGGGGCAGGATTCCCAACATGTGCAAGGATGCTGCAGAGAACACTGACTCTGGTGCCAAGAGCAAAGGAGCAGGAGAGCTGCCTGTGGGCATTTTGGGGGGACTGGGGCTTGCATGGCAAATGTGATGTGCCGTGTGGAACACACCAGTGCTTCCTGAGAAACAAAACAACCAACCAACAGCATTTGGAAAAGTCCTCTGGAGAGCAAAGAGAATCAAAGTATTTGCCCCATGCAGTTTGTGTCAATTTTCCCACTTGTAAACCTGTGATTTCCTGCCTGAAGACAGAGAGAAATACAGAGTGAAAGGCGTTTCCATTTCCAAATCCCATGTCTCACGAGTCCAAGAAACAGAGACTCCAAGAAATGAAATTTTAAAGTGAAAATAGCTCTCTTCAACTTCACAGCACACAAAAATACTGCTCAAAGTGCACAGAGACTCTGCATGAAACAAAAATGAGAATTCATCCTTCTGGAGAATAATGGAAAGAGGGGAAAAACCCCAAACTTCTAAGCTGCCTTTGCTCCAGCATCCTCTAACCAGCACTTCACATATATCTTTTAGCTATGGCGTTTCACACGTCTGATTTTGAAGAGCATTTTCACATTTCCCTTTGAATTGTTATGTTTTCCTTGGTTCTCATTACAGCAACAAGGGGACCCAAGAGCTGTCATAATGAAAGGCAGATCAAGGATGAACAATAAGAGTTGGAGCTTCCCACCAGAGCCTGTGAAAAAAGCCAGTATGGTTCCAGCAGAGGCCGTGGGGCCCAGCAGCCACCCCAGCTGGCAGAGCTGTGCCCACCCCTCGTGCTGCTGCCTCCTGCCTGGGACGTGCCACAGGCTGTGGGAGCAGCCCATAACCGTGGCACTGAGCGGAGCCAGGCTGAAACTGAACTGGCAAAGGCTGGAGCCAGGCTGGGTCACCATCTGGGCTTGGGGGAGGCCTGTCAGGACAGCATGAGGGGTTCAGCAGGAGCACGTGGGCCCTGCCAGAGAAGGGCTGTCCTTGCACCACTGCTCCTGCCCCGGGGGTGGCCTGGGATGCCGGGTGCCACAGTGACATTTGGGGTAAGGAATGGGGGATCTGCACTGCAAAATCTCCAAAATTCCCCCAGTGGGAGCAGTGGGAGAGTGGCTGAGCTTCTCCCAGCTCTAACCACTGCTTGCCTCTCTAGTGATTGGAGTGAAGCACTCTGTACGCAGGATGGACCTTCACCATTCCCACTGCCCTGGGATGAGGCTCTGCTTCCCTACTTGCATCAATTATTCTCCAGCTTCCCTCCCTGCCACCCCCTGGACTCCTCTGTATTTCAACATTCTCTCTCTTAATTTTCCTTTGGAGTTAAAATAAACCTTTTGAAGAGATATTTCCTTTCCAGTGTCATACTACAATGCAGACCAAGTCTGCATTTGATTAGTAAATTCATCCCATGCTGGTGTTTTTGTATCCTCAGTGTCATGCACATTTAATAAAATGCTATTCCACTCTCTGTCCTCACTTTTTTTTTTTAAAGGGAAGATGTGTTTTAAAGTGATAGGAGTATTATTGGTGTACAAAGGGAAAGAAATTCTGAAGCAGTCAATAACCAGGGGTTTCCAAAAGAGCCAGCAGAGGGACAGGCAGCAAGCACACGGGTCACTGAGCTGTTTGAAGGACCTTTGGAAATTTCTGGGATGTTTCCAGCTGCCTCTGAAAACTGGAAGGAGATGTCACTGTCAGTGCCTGCACTCCAGGAGCCTTTCTTCCAGCCCAGGGCCAGCGCTAACCTTGCAGGCTTCTGGCCAAAAGCAGGAGGGGAGCCAGGAGGCAACACTGATGGCAGAGAGGAGCCAGAGGAAACGCAGAGAAGGGAAATGGAAAGAAAAGTGGTGTAGCCAGCAAGAAGGAGTTAGGACCATGCACCTGGACAATTTGGGCAGATGACAACAAAAAGAAGTAAAGAAGGTAGGAAATAATTGGCCCAGGGCAGTGTCCATCCCTCTACACTCATGTCCTTCTGGCACAGACACAGCTTAGTGCAAATCACTGCAGGACCAGCACAAACTGAGACATGTCCAGATCCTATTTAGAGTAAAATGCTTCACAGTTGTGTTCACAGGTGCATGGTACTGGGGCAGACAGGAACACAAACTTCATGGCCCAGAGGATAAAAGCACTGGGGGAGGTCCTTAGTGAGCCAAATTAGATATTCTGTCAGGATCTACCAGCATCCTTTCCCCACACTTCCCTCAGCTCCCAGAACCAGCCGCGAGCTCAGGCCTGAACAATGAAATGTTAATCGGATTCATTGCAGCCAGCAATTTAAAAAAAACCATCCCAGAAGTCACCTCTTCTACAAACACACCCATCTAAAAGGGATATTAGTTGATGCTTTTGCAAAGAAATGCCAAGACAAGGCTGCTTTTGTTGTAAGAAAGATGTCCTGGTGACAGACAGCTGCGGCTCCGTGCCACGCACGGGGCTGGGGCAGCAATTGCCTCGCAGAGAAGGGGCTCAGGCACTGCTGCTTTAAATGTTTATCCTCATTCTGGGGACATGGAGGGGGCCCAGGGCACTTCAGAGAGGAATAAATGCTGACACAACATGGTAGCTGGCCCTTGCAGGAACACAGCCTGGTTAGCAGGAAAAGCAAGGAGAGGAGAGCTCACAGCACAGCTTACGTGAAGGAACTGAAAATGAGCAGAAGGGCTGATAAAAGGCACGGAGCTTTTACACAATAGCATATTCTCCTATAAACCACCTAATTCTTCTGCTTGGTATTCATCACTGTCTGAAGCCTTTATAGCAGTGAATGAAGGCTTTATGCCTAGCCTCATTATCAGCTCAATGATAGAGGGCAAGCCATGCACATGAAGTTCAGTACCAGAGATATGTTGTTAAAATGCTGCAATTTGTCAGCATTTAGATAAACAAATGAGGGGCAGAGCGAGTGTGTGAAGTGACCTCTGCGGCATTCACGGGATATTTTGCCACTTGTTCTGAAAAAAAACGTATTCAAGCTGCTCTAGATTTGCTTGGGTGGAATGAGAAAACATTGATTAAAAAAAAAAATCTCTTTGAGCAAGGCTGGGATTTACTCTCTCTTTCTTTTAAGTTGTTTCTCTCTCTGTAACCCTGTTCTTTGTTTACTATTGTGCCTCCCATAGACCCTGACATTCCAGTAAGGCTTCTTGGGCTTGATCCTGAGCAACTGGACTGGCCAGCACATTCCTGGTGCCTTATTTGCCTGTGTGGCCTGTCATTCCAAGGTGTGAAGAGTTCATGAAGAACTAATAAGCCATGTGAATTGATAACACGTCAGTGATGCAAACTGAAGGAATGTGCTCTTCCCTACTTCAGTCAGTAAACAGGGAACCGTAGCAAAAAATGGAAAAATAAAAATCTCTTTCAAGATTTTGCATCCTCATCCTTCCCCATGGAGCAAGCTGATCTCTAAGTGTTTTTTTTCTGTAGTATTTCCTCCCAGGTTTAGGTTTGCCTGATGTCTGCCAGTCCTTTCCCAGAGCTGAGGGAAACACCCGTGAGGAGCAGACAATGCTGTTTCGCAGAGGGCTCCATCTCTCAGTCCCTTCCAGAGCCCTTAATGATGCTGTGAAAGCCAGACACCCGAGAAATCAAATCAAATGTATTGTAACACTTTCTGAAAAGCAAGATTACGCTCCAATGGGGTTTCAATCACCTCCGGGAGAATGTTTGTCTGGAATCAGGCCTCTCTCAGATTGTACACAGCTGTTGAGCTGCCTAATGCTTTCACACTTTTCCAGTGTTGAAGGAAAACCTTGGTGGCATGGGATCACCATCAATCTCAATACCTCATACAAAGTGGAGTCACTAAAGTCTCATTTGCAGCCCCTTTTCTTTTTTGGCCTATACACAAACTTTTCTGCTCATTTGAAGAGAATTATGTGGGCTTAATTAAGTGTAGTAACTTATTGGTAGCACAGTGCCCAATCAAAGAAATGTGCAGATGTGATGTGAAATGATGGGGCGATGCTGTTGTGAAGAATACAAATCAGGGTGATGGCTATTATTTGTACCCAAAAGAAGTTATTTGGGACTCAATTATCCCATTCATCGTAATTGTGGGGCACCAGATGGTTACAATGCAGAAGAGTTTTCCATGACCATAACATTTCTTCTGAGCATCTTTTCTTCTTCTCTAATTCACCATACGACGATTAGTTTCTTATTGGGTGTTTATTGAAATGAGGGGGGCTAAGGAACAGATTTAGAGCATCAAGGAACAAAAGGGTGGGGAGACCCATGAATCAAAATAAGAGACTGCAGCTTGCACTGTTGTTTTTCAGAGGCCTTGAAATAGTCGCCTTGCAGCTTATCTGCAGTGACCTTCCCTCCCTCCTTTCTCTTGCCTGCCTCTCTCCCCACGTCCAGGAGATGTAAAGGTTTTCAAATGCGGCCGGCTGCTGTGCCGTCTGTCAAAGCCTTTCCAGCCAAGTGAGCAGTTTTTCATTTAATTCACGGAGTTGCCCTCAATAAAATTAATTCCTTCTCATCGGCACCATTGAAGCAGCGCACAGGAACAAAACCAAACGAGGTTGTGAATATAGTGCTGGTCATTAACTAGGGGCACTGACTCCATCATCTGTTCATCCCTTCAGCTCACCGAGGTGTTTGCAATAGGAAAGGAAAAGCCGAGCAGGTGGGGACAAAGTGACAACAGAAGAGCCTGAGGAGCCTTGTTCTCAGCCGGACAAAATCAGCTTATTTCCACCTCAGGCAACGAAGCAGCAGCCCCTTGTGCCAGAGGGATCTGGCCTTTGGCACGGCACTGCCCTGAAGCTCTTGCCCATCACCAGTGGAAATCAGCGGGCAGGAGGCTGGTCTGAACAGGGATGCTCTGCATGTGCAGGGAAAGGGAGAGACTTGGCACCCTGCAGCCACGTGCCAGCCATTTTTATGTTTCAACCTTCCTATTTGGGAGAGGGAACTTTCTGCCTGGCTCTGGCAAAGTCCTGCAGACAGCAGCTGTCCTGGGCTTGTCCTCCTGGTGTGGCAGCACTGTGCACAGACCTGGGCTTATGGCAGAGTGGGAAGTCTGTGGAGGATCATGGAATCATAGGATCACTTAGGTTGGAAAAGATCTCTAAGATCATTGGGTCCAATCATTAACAGGGCAGTTCCATGTTCACCACTAAACTGTGTTTCCAAGTGCCCCTTCCATATGGTTTTGAGAACTCCAGGGATGGTGACACTACCACAACCTGTCCCAAAGCTTGACCCCCCTTTATTTCCTAATACCCAACCTAAAGATCCCACAGCAAAAAGTTGAGGCTATTCCCTCCTGTTCTGCCCCTTGTTGCTGGAGAAGAGACCAATACCTCATTGCAGCCCCCTTCCAGCTGGTTGTACAGAGCAATGAGGTCCTCCCTTAAGAGCTGGCCTTTTCCCTTGGCAATGCTCCCTTTCTAGCACCTTCTCCTGCTGAGCCCAGCAGTGCTGTGGCACCCCCGGGCTGTCCCTGGGCAGCAGGAGGAGCAGGCGGGCTTTAATTGGAGCGTGCCAGTTGTTATGTTACATTTATTGGTGTGTTTATTACATTTATTTGTGACACAACGATGGTGCTGGGACTCACACACCCAGGACCTTCCTGACCAAGACAGCAGCACGGTTCTGGTGGCGTCTGCTGGAAACCTGATCATGTGGCTCCAGGGGCTGGCAACCACATCCTACTTTGGAGTTAGCCAAATCAAACTGCAGCTTGGTTTAGTGCTGCTGGCTTTGAGGAAATGATGGTCAGGAGATTTGGGCCAGAGTTTATGTTTACTTAAACTACGGCTGCCACGAGACAGAGTCCATCTTTCCTGACAAAGAGCCGTGGGTGAAATGTGCCTTTCTTACTTTTGCAGAGTTGCTTTCCAGCTCAGACACAGGCCCTACACTGCCAGCAGTGCTCTGAAACCTCTGCTGAAGTGACAGTAAGCTGCAACCCTCAAGCTCAAGCCACGCTTTGCAAACTGTTTATTATTTGCAAATACATAAAGCTTGATGACATGTATCACACAGATCTAATTTCAACCATGTCTTTGCTTTAATAAGCAAAACATGCTGTACCAGCAGAGCTACCACCAAGTGATGATAATATCTGGGTTTCGGACCATGTACAGATCAGAAAGATAACTTTTTTTGCCTTCCAAAACAAGTAGAAAATGGAAAAAAAAACCTCAAAAAAGTGAATAATCCCAAACCTGACTTTTTGAGCACTACTGAATAGGCAGAGGCAGATTTTCAAAGACAAACAAGGGCTTCACCATTCCTATCCCACTTTTTTCTCAACCAGGACGTTTAATGTGGATCTAGGAATCCAGTGTTCCCCTAAAATGGGTGAATTCAGACAGACCATACACACACCGTGGCACTTCATGCCTCTGTTACAAGGAAGATGAGGAAACAGGAGGCAGAGAAGCAGAGTTACAGGAAATAGATGTCGCAGGGTGGCTGCAGAGCTGGTTTGCCACCCCCAGAGCATAAAGCCCACAAGCCCCATAAGCCCTGATTCAGGTGATCCTCTGCATTGCTGCCTTTGACTCAGCAGACCAAACAGCCCTGCACTTCCCAGCCAGCTGTCTGAGCAGACCCCTTCGAGCTGAGTGGAGAGGCAGCCAGAGAAAAGTAACACGTTCTTATCTCAAGAACAGAATGAAACTTTTCTGCAGAGGTGAGCCGATTAAAAATAATCTAAACTGTGATGTTAGATGGAGAATAAAACCCTGCCCTCACTGCAGGCAATGCAAGCCTTCCCCTGACCTCGGTGAGTACACAATTTCACACAGTCCTTTCCATCCTGTAGCTTAATATCACTGCAACCCAAGGGGGCAGAAATGGGAGCTCAGCTTCTTCTTCAAACCGTTCTGTACCAAATAAAACTTTAGCACACCTTTCCTGACCATTATGTATTATTAAAATTTGGAATTATGCTGGCCAAAGGGAGTTACAGTCTGTACCCTCTTCTGTAAACTCTAGGATAATTCCCCAATTTGATTTACGGACTTGCAAACCCCCCATCAGATCTCATCTCACTGCCACTGGGGGACAGAATAGCTACCCAATATGGATAAAAGCATGGAAATTTGTTCCCAGAGTGTTTTCACAGTAGGCTTTAGTCAGGATGCAGACCTTGTTCCCAAAAATTGGGAAAGGAAGCTAGGGCCTGTTCCAGTTTCCTGCTCTAATTCTGCACCAGTTCATCTGAGCCCATCCAGGCCCAGCTGCCAGCAGGTGTGCTGGGAACTTTGGGCAGGTCAGAGGCAGAGGGACAGCTCCTACCCAAGATGCTCAGCATGCTAAATCCTCAAAGATTTGCCTTCTCCTGCAGTTATTGACTCCTGTTCACCTTCCTGCACCAGAGGCCCCAGGCCAGGGCACTGCATCTCTTCTAACACACCATGGAGGGGATTCTCTGTCCTCAGAGCTCCAGGGAAGGGCAGAGTGGCTCTTGTGAGAGGCACATAACTACTTGTGAGGAGCTCAGAAGGTGAGGGAAGGCAAACAGGACACCGAGAGGGCCAGAGCCTTGAAATTCCCTGGAGCTGTGAGGGCTGGGCTCCAGAGGGAGCTTTGGCTTTGCCAGGAAAGCCAGTGAGATCCCTGGGCTCAGCTGTGCACACAGTCAGTGTCAGACATCACCGCACGCTCGCCCTGTGCTGCAGTTCCTCTGAGGTCTTCACTTCTCCTTTTGGCAGAAATGGTTTTGGTGACTCCAGGTTCAGACTGGCCTTATTGCATCAGATTACTGCCCCCCAATATTTATGGTGCTGTTTTGTCTCCCAAGCACACACAGCAAGTTCTTCCCATACATTTTATTTTGATCTTATCTAGGGCTATAGCCTCCTCACTTTACCAAGGTCTCTTCTTTTTGTTCTTTGGTAAGAATAAGGCCATGCAAAAATATGTGTGATGAAGCCTTGAAACCTCTGAGACCGATTCAATATCAAACTCTGCTATGAGTTCAAAGTACAAAGGAATGTCTCATTAATGGACATTTATATAACATCTGCATAATGACCATTTTCTATTCCCTCTCCCCTTCTGATGCCTTTTATGGTTTGACATTGACCATACATTGACTGTCAGAGGTCGGTTACAAGAACAAGATTTGGATGAGAACATTGCAGGACACGCCGTGGAGAATTTAAATCTACAGCAGCCATTGACTCTGTCAAAAGCCTTTTTCCATACTTAGGAACAGAGTTGAAATGAGGATTAGATTTAATGTTGATCAGGGTTAAGGTCAAAACCAGTCATATCTCTTTATATCTATTGAATTAATTATAAATACTATGTGGTTAGGTGGAGTTATTTCTGTTCAGGGAGTCCTATGCCTCTCTAATGCTATTTTCAAAATAACTGGAAATAATTATTTGCATTAATTTTACATGGCATTATATGTATCTATCTGGGGATTTTCAGGCAAAAATTTAAAGGTCAAAAATACTCAGTTGACTCCAGAAAAGAAAATGCATTTTTGTTCCAAACTAACAAACATAACAAACTAACATACATTTTTTCAAACTAACAAACTCTTCAAACTAACAACTAATCAGGTATTCCTTTTACAATATGCCCTTTCCTCAAACAAATGCTTTTCCCCACACTAAAAGAAGTATATTGTCCTCCAAAATACAAATATTTAGGTAGGAAAGTGAAAAACAACCTAGCACTTGGGGACCAAAGTTTGCATATTTTCACCACAGCCATAAAAATATTTTTGAGGCCAGATATTTGTTTAGGATAAGGGATTTTCCTGTGAGGCATGAAACTGATTGGCACCTCTGGTCCCAAACATAAAGGCCAAATTGCTGAAATATTCACTGAAACATGCAGGACCCAAAAGACCTTCAAGGAAGCTTGGGGAGAGCTTCCCACAGCAGAAGAGGGCAATGGGACGTGAGGAACAGCTGGCTAGGAAAATGTCACTACACATCTCCAACTGCCTCCCCACTGGGCTTCTGCAAAAATGGTTTTGAAAAAGTCTTGAAAAAATCCTATTATGGCTTTGTTTGGAGCAGAAAACCTGATATTTCCTTTTTAAAATTAATTTTCTTTTCAAAATATACTTAAGACTACATCCATAACAAACAGATCAACAGATGGAACCCCGTCGTGCCTGGGGGCACCCGGACTCGCCGTGCCCGCATCCCTGGGGTCGAGCTCTGTCCATCACTCCTGGAATTGTGTGCTGGGAGTCACACATCCCATAGACAACCCCAAACACACCCTCAGGTGGGGATCTCCCAGTCTGACAGGGAACAATGGTGGAGCAATGGGATGTTGGTGGGAACAGCCCTCCTGAGCTCGGTCCCACCACACAGTGCTCGCTAAAGGACTTTGTCCATCGTCTTCCTCTCCTCCAGGGATAAAGTCTGAATTTATTCTCCCTGCTCTTCTAACTAAATAGATTTGGCTTGCTGCAGTCAGGGCCATTTGAATCAGGCAGAATTCCCTTGAAGGCTGCTTGGACTTCAAAATTTTCCCAAAATTTCATATGGCACGAGAACTTCTTTTGGTGGCTGATAAAATTGTTTGCTGAAATTGGTAGCGCCTGACTTCTCTCCTCGGAGCTTCCCTCCTTTCCTTTCTTCTGTCCCCTCCAGCCCCCAGCTTTCCCTGCCCTTTTCCAGCATCCCCAGCTCCCAGACTCTGGCCCCTGGCACCCAGTGTTTCCCAGCAGGGCTGGGGACCCCCTTGATGCACAGCAGATGTGGGCTGCCACTGGGGCTTTCACATGGAACTCAAATTGCTTGGGAAGGTTTAACCCTGGCACTGACTTCTCAAAGCTGCAAACTGTAAGCAAAGCCCGTGCTCCCATCCAGGCTGAAAAGGGCAAGTTAATGAAAGAAACCCCCCACCCCAGCAATTCACAGGATGCATGAAAAGAAACCTAAACCCCCCACATTCTCAATGCTAATTAAGCAATAATGATCAAGGCACAGAGTATTTCCTGGGGATTAATAACTAACTGGGAGGAGATGATGACCCCAGACAGTCATTAATCCTCAGGAAATGCCCTGTATCGAAGTTGTTATTGCTAGTTCAGGCTAAATATGTGAGAAAAGAGATTTTTTTCAAGTCCTTGTTGGAGGTTTTTCCAGTATGTTTTGCCTTTGGTTGGAATTAAGAGCCCCCTGGAGTAGGACCTCTCAGACCCATCAGTCAACCAGATAGCACAAAATATTCTTCCAGACCCCAGCATGATAAGAAATAAAAGTTAAGCCATAGTTCCTTAGGCAGACCCTTCTGCAGCTGTCCCTTGAGACGTTCAAAGCCTGATCCTGAGCAGCACAAAGCAGGGTCAGCTCCCTCTGAGCTCAGCGAGCAGCTCGGGCTCTGGGACCCCAAATGTCTGTCAGCTCTGAGAGTCTCCTTGTCTGACAAACACTGAGCCCACAGAGCATAGTGCTCCTGGATGCAGGCTCTGACTTAAGCTCATGCTTAACTTTAGGCAGAAGTACACTTGGCTGACTTGAATGATTTCACAGACCACGTGCATTAACCAGGAAAACTTTGCAAAATGTTCCTGGTAGGGAGGACCTCAAAACACACAAACACACACATGAAGACATATGCCAAGGAAAAGCAGGAGAAAAGCTCCTGCTACCGTATCACAGCCTGTCCCTTCTCCCCAGACATTCCCAGGTCTGTTTCAGAAAGAATTTGGCTTCTACAATCAAAGAAATGGAAGTTCAACAAAAACTCCCTCATCCTCATTGGTAGCCCTTAAATATTTCAGAAAGCAGAGCTTTTTGTATGCTATTAAATGATCCTTCAGCTTTGAAAGAGAAATTAGGCAAATACAGGAAAGGAAAAACTAAAATGAGTTTCATGGACATTAATCTTCCTGGCTAAGTTTGAAAACACATAAACGCAACAGTATAAGTAACAATAGATAAACTTTCTTTTCTGAAATCTTGGCTGTCTAAAAACTATTAGAATTAATAATGTTGCAGGGAAACAAGTGCGTAGTACACATTTACATATGGTTACACATGGTATGCATTAGTCCTAGGCATCATTTTCTCAGCTATTCTGTGCCACTCCTTGCAGAAGAAAAAAAGCCCCTGGAGGATGGAAAAGAAAGGTCTGACAACAATAAGGCCTGCCTGAGTTCAGCTCCTACATTAATTTGACACCATTGAAAGCATTCAGTACCTAACAGGATTAAACTAAGGAAAAGACTTAAAGAAGAATATAGCTAAAATTCAGCCCTAACTACTAGGAAAAAATTAATTATCTTTTTCTTATGTAGCATCTCTAACCATAAGAAGAAAGAACCAAGAAGTCAGTGAAATATACAGACTACAGAAAGCTCTTAAACTAATGAACAGCCAGATGAATTAGCAAACCCCACTTTCTAAAGATCTCTGCTTTATCCTCCACATAAATCTCTTCACTTTGCAGCAACACCAGCCCCAAGTGTTAATAACACAGTGTCAGCAATTTTGGTAAGATTTATATTGCAAAACTACACTGAAAATTGCCTGGTCATTATACATTCCTTTGGAATCAATGAAACACTATAAATCTTTGAATACATTTGTGCTCATATGATTCAGACATACTCCCCAAGTGTACGCTGACACTCATTAGAGGATACTTAAGCACAGTGTGGCAGAGAAAAAAAAGTATAATAAAGCCTCCATGTTTTTAGGTTTTTGAATGGAGTACATAGAGGGTGTATTGCCAGAGCAGTGTTGGGAGATGTATTTTTCAGATGGAAATTAATAACAGTTCCAAACCAGAACCAACCCTACAGCTCCTCCATACCATGAGAGCAGTCACTTGGTCTAGAGTTTCATGCTGGCCTATTTCTTACTAGCTGGGCTAGGCTGGCATCAGGGGGCTATCATCTGTCAAAATATCAGCAGGAGGAACAATTGACAAAGCCACCACTTGAGAATGTTGAGTAAACTGGGTAAAAAGCAGTGAAAGAAGTTAATGTGCAACCTGGCACACAGTACCAGCCCAAGCCGTGAGAACCACTTATGTGATAATTGGTGCCTCACAATATCTTCTGCTCTGTAAAACATTGTCCTGGGCTTGTCTTTCAGCACAGGAACAGATCCCTTTGAGGACAAGGAAACAAACACCCACCTGAAAGCCCCCTCCAGCTGACAGGGGAGGGATTCAGGTGGGAAAGCTTGCGGTTTCTGAGCAGCTACAAACAGTTTCAGGTAACTCCAGACTCACCCAGGGTCAGCAGAAAAAAGTAGACCCTTTTTTGAAAGAAGAAGAAACACATTTATATGCGGCCATTTATTCAGTTCAGACAGAAATTAGTAACCTCTGGGATTCAGAGTATCTCTCTCCCTCTCCATTTTTATCCTCCTTGTTGTCCAGCTTTAACAAAAAAAACCAAAAAAAAAAGAAAAGAAGAAATCCTTATTGTACTGGCAGAGCATTACCAGGGGAAGAAACGTAAAACCAGGAATCAGAAGAGAAACAGGGAAAATTAACAAAGCTGGTCTGTCTACACAGTAGGAAGCCAGGCAGCAGAAACAGAAGAACATTGGAATGGATTATGAAACATCTTGTAACACAGGTGTTTCACACAGCACCCCAGCTCCTCACAGCCTTGCTTTATGTGTACATATACACACATACATGTGTGCACACATGTATATATATGTACACATTTATAGACACATATGTACCTACAAGCTTTTCAAAGTGGGAGGAGTGGGAGCCAGAGCCACTGAAATCAAAGGCAGTTGATGTATCACCACGCTGACACTCACACTTGCTCATCTGCAGGGGCATTTTGCAAGAGAGCAGAGGAGAGGCTGCAAGTCATCCTCTGAAACCTACCCAGAAAGGAAAGGTGATGAAAAAGCTTTGAGCACAGGGGGAAAATTCACCCTATAAGGAAATTATTTTACTTTCTAAAGTTGGTACACTTTGAGCTTGTAAAGTGACCTAGGAGACTGTTCTAAACTGGGATCTTCTTGAGAGAATGGGTCTGATTTGTAGCTACTGGAAAATATGAAATCCATGTATGCTTTGGCACATCTTTAGATTCTCAAGAGTCTAGAAATGGGCCTCTGTGTTTTTAGTGATTCAGAGAGTGGCAGTCAGTCCTTACAAAGTGAGAGAACTCAGTATTTGTAGAGAAAATATAATTTTCTTTATGACAGAAAATTTCCCATAGTGGAATCTGTTCTTTCTTGTGGTGTTGCAAAAAATAGCGATCCACATTCAGGCTCGTTGCTAGAGCAACAAACATGTGGGCAAATGCTGCTCTCCAGAGAAAGGTTCACTAGCAGGCCAGGTGTTCCTTTGTATGGATCTGGGCTTTGTCATATTAACAACTGTGGATGAATCATGGCAATTTTCCTTCAGGTTTCACTAAAGCTTATGACAGCCATAGTTTCCTACGCAGCTCGTGCTCAATCAATCCCTATTCCCTGCAAACACCATCCTTTTCCTAGCTAGTCATGTAGTGACCAGTTTCAACGTGTCAAAGGAAAAGTTGAAGGACAAAGCCCTTTGGTGTTTGGCATCCAAGATAACAACAGCCATTATGGGATTTCCTTTAGTGAGATCACCCAGTGTCTCACAAAAATGGCAGCACAGCAGCCAGGACACTCCTGGAGAAACAAGAGAGATGAAAAGACAGCACAGAGATGAGGCTAAAGTGAGCTCCCACGTGAATAAGGCTTTAGATCCTGCTCCCATGCTTCATAAGGAAATGTGCAGAACACATGGTAAACACAGTTATTCCTGGGCTCCATTCAGGCACTGGGAAGGTACAAAAAGGCCCTCACCTGAGAAACCATGTCCCATGTGAGGGAAAAGGGCTGCCTAGGAAAAGCATGCTGCCCTGCTGCAGACTCCAGGGCAAGGAGGCCGCTCTGGAGCAGAAACCCCTTCTGTACCACCCTGGCTATGTCTTTACTCAGATAAACAAAAGAGGCTCTAGAGGGGAGTTCAAACACTGGAACCATGAGCATCCACTGCACATAACTGTCATTTTAGTCCCTGGTCATATCCAGGCCCCTCCAGTACCACAGGGAAAACTGAACAGGAAAAAAGGGCAAATTTCTGCCTGAAGGACATCAGATCCTCCAAGCAGAACATTGTGACGTCAGAACCATGTTGGTCCTCAAAACAAGGCCTGGCTAAATGTACCCACTGCTCCTGGCTGGTGTAACCTCATGGATTTATTCCTGATTTACCACTGCCCAGAGAAAGCCTGACCCTCCTGTCCTTGTGAGAGGAATTGTATTAATGGACCGAATCCAGAGGGATTCAGGACTGCTTTAGGTTTTGCCTGTAGGTTTCAAATGCTGGGATGTGTAATAATCAGGGAGAAAACCACAACTGTCAGTGCCCTCTCCTGAGCCAGTACCAGCGTATGGAGTGCTCGGCACATGGAGGGGCACAGAGCTGCACATCTGGAATGCAGGTTCTCACCAGATACTTGGTGGCATTCCAGCAGCTGGATTTCTCTGTAGGCACCCTCCACTGCTCACTCCAAGAAAGAGGTTTGTCCTAATTGGCATCAACAATGACAACACCAGCTCCTCCTCCCCCCTGACAAGCTTCAGGCTGGAGCCAGTCACAGATGCCACCCTGCTCGCCTTTAACTCACCTAGACCACCCTCCTCCTCCTCATCTGCCTGGCAGGCTGCTGTACCAGGCTGGGTACCAGGGCCACCACAGCTGCAAGGCCTTGCTTGCTTGCCAGTCCTTCAGCTGGGAAATGTATCCTTTATTCCTCAGCAGCTGGGAAAAAAAGCCAGCAGAGGAGAGCAATGGTGACTTCTTGAAACTTGAGTTTTTTTGGGTTTGAAAGTCTGACCATTTGCTGGGCTGATGAAGGGTCACCCTCATCACTGAGGAGGAGGAGAGTTTACTAGAAGCCCTTTAAGACAGGAGAGCTCTAAATACAGCCTCACTAAACACACACATTTTCAGGAGGGAATTGCTGCAGTGATGCACCCTGTTGGAGCTGTGCTAAGCAGCCCTGATGATGAATACGTGCCCTCTAACCTCCCTCAGACTGGCACTGGAGCCCACTCCAGCCAGGGTTTAAATGCCTGTTCCCCTGGAAACATGCCACTGAACTGGGAAGAAAGTAGAAGGAAAAGGGGGATTGGGCTGTCTAACTGAAACTTCAGTTTATAGCTGATTGCTAATCCATATGCCACAAGATCCTTTTTTTCCAGCCCACTTAATTCTTCATTCTCAAAGGTATTAAGGACCATTGGGATTTAAACCACAGGTTTTTTTTTATTTTAAAGCCTTAAACAAGCTACATAAACTCTGCTATGCATATCTGGAATGCTCCACCTGAAGGCCTCTCCCCAAAGAACAGAGACTTGCCTCAAGCAAGGAGTGGGGTACTTGATTTAAAAGGACTTGTGGCATCCTGCTACTGCTTTACTTCTGCAACACCTTCTAGAATCTAGCTGGATACAAAGGCTAATCCATCACAAAGGCAGTAAAGTTTTAATATTAGGATTGACTAATCCTTTTAAATTGTTACTACAAAATATATATTAAGTAAAAATGTTTTTGATAATAAACCTATAAAAAGAAAGATGTGAACAAATCTGCAGTGGTTCAGGAGCAGAGAGTCCACTCTCCTTTTGCACTCACTCTCAGCACATGGAAATTTGTAAAGTCCCTTTATCAGGCAACTTCTGAAGATTTCTTGTTGGTTCAACATGATTGAGAAGTCTTACTTTTCCTTCACTAAAAAATAGTGGTAAATTACTCAAAAAGGTTTTATCCATATAAAATTGTGAAAGCTTCAGGTACCAGTGATCCCAAACTGTCCTATTGACTAAATTGAAGGAGATCTCAATGTCAAAAATAAATTATGTTTAGAATAAATTAAAAGCCACAGAGTGATCTCATTGAAAACTTGTTAAAAACAAAACCTGAGATCAAACTGTTGTTTGCTTTTTGCTTGATTATTTGGTTGGGTTCTTTCAGAGCCACAGAACTAAATTTAAGTTCTTGTGTCAACATTCAGTTTCTCCCATGCCCAAGCCCTCTGAGCTGCCATAGCCCAGCTCCCGTGAGAAGCCTGCAGCTCCTCGGATCTCTGGTGAGAGCGGGGGTTCAGAGGGGAAGCTGTGTTCATGTTTGTCACCTCAGCACGGAGCTTTGGGGGCATTCAGCCAGGCTGGCAGGGCTGGGTGGTGGCTGAGCACCCCTGCCAGCAAGGCCTCCGAAGGACACTGGCATGGCAGCCAGCGTGGGGGCAGAGAAGGGAGGAGAACGGGGGCATTTTCTCAGGGATCTGAACAAAAGGAGTGCTCATCTCCCGGGACTGACAGCTGGCACGCTGCAGGTCGAGAGCAGTTTGCTTCCCCACACAGCTTTAACCAGGGACGCTTTGACAGGGCTGTCCCTTGACCCTGCTATCAGTGGAAAGCTCCTTAAGGCTCTCACATTCTCCAAGGTCTCCCCTTCTCTCAACAGGGACTGAGACCACATGCCACACCACAAACATGTGCTATTTCAGGCACTGAGATGGAGTTTTACAATTCCAGGCTGTGATCAATTACTGACTATTTGAGGTTTATAACAAGTGCTTTTTCCACGGCATGGAAATCTGATGGTAACTTCAACCAGCAGCTCCAGTAAAGCTGAGCAACTGCTGTTCGAAGAAGAGGCCCCAAATGGATCCATATTTCAAGGTTTAGCAAACTCAGAATTGGCAACTTTTGTGCCAGATTTAATCCAACAAACTCTGTTAAAGACTGAATCAATCAGAACGGACTGGAGTACAAAAGAAATATGTAAAGGTAGGAAGTGAAATGAGTCACTCTGCAGATTCCCTTCTAACCTCCTTCAGACTTGCACTGGAGCCCACTCCAGCCAGGGTTTATATGCCTGTTCCCCTGGAAATATGCCACAGAACTGCAAAGAAAGCACAAGGGAAAAGGGTTGTGCTGCACATACATAAACATTTATTCTACCTCTCTTTTACAGGTTCTTCTTGTCATTGGGGAAGTGACTCAAACTAAGCCAAGGATATCCTGGAGAGTACTCCTGGATCATTGCTAAACATTGCCCTTCAGTCAGAGAGCTGGCTGTGCCCGTGGGCCAGAGCACAGGGTACTGCACTCACAGGAGCTCCCTGCACCAGCCTAGCTGTGTAATGAGGGTCCTAAAGCTGGCACAACAGCGAGGGCCTCAAGGTGGATGGGATGGAGCCAGGCCTAGGATACCCAGAAAGGGCACTGGAACAATGTAGAACCTACAGTCTCTTTACACAACACTCACAGGGATTTAATGTAAAAGTAATGTACTCAATGCAGTTTAATGTGAAGTTAAAATCTAGTACTTACTACACTAAGCAACACTTAGAAATTGGGATTGCAATCCACCTAGCAAAACTGCAGGAAAGGGAGGAGGTGTTATTCCTAATTTAGAACAAGCCCTGTGTTACTCCCTCTGTAGGAAAAAGCAGAATGCTCACAGCTTTTCCAGTCAGAAGAGGTAGGTCTGCACTCCAGAGTGGCTCAGACCATTTTTATTTCAGAGCAATGTTTCAGCAGCAGTTTGGGTGAAACAGTCTGGGTTTCCCTGGTGTAGGAGAACATGGATCCTAATGAGAGGCCTACGATCACATGGGAATTCTGCCCTGAAGTTGGAATTGAACTCAAATCTCTCAACTTCCTGCCCTGTGTTTTTCCTAGCCTAACTTCTCATCAGCCCTAGGATACCCTAAATTAAAGGTACAAATTATTTGCGTGGCCTTGAGGATTCCAGTCACTCTCAGGAACATAAATATATAAATATATATATATATATATTTCCTTCTTGCCCCCTCCCCATCTTTGTAAAGCCTTGCAAAGAATTTTTAAGAGAACGCTCTGTAAAAGTCAAAGTGAATTGCCTTGTTTCTCTGACATACATCTGTAACCCATCGTGCTGATTCTGAACACAAAATTTTGTGCACAAAGACACTGAAATTTCCTTTTTCCGTGACTGCCCTGGTTTTATATACCCCCACTGCTGCGTCTCAGTAGTTCTAGGACCAAACCAGTCACATTGCAAGTAGAGCAATACAGAGGTATTGATGAGCCATGCAGATGTATTCCAAGTGTTTGGGATAGGACTCAAAGTGATGCACAGCTGGTTTTCTTGGCCAACTTTCACTCTTTTGAGTTTTCTATGCTTGCAATGCTCTTCAGAACGTGTAAATAATGGACCACATAAATACAAAGCGTTTCTGGAAGAACAGATCTGGATGTCCTCAATTACAGTGCTTTCATCCATGCATTTCCTTGAAACCAATATATTGCTTTCCACAGGTATTTCCAAAGCTAGTCCATAACTGGGAATGAGGAGTAGAGCCAGTAAAAATTTCTCAGCTGGACAAAGTTCCCATAAAGAGGCAAGGCTTCCTTGAAAATGAAATTTTTCATAGGACTCTAGAGTTACATTTATCAGAGTTGAAGGCCCAGAATTTTCTATTAACTTCACAAACACTCACTCCAGTGTGATTCTATCCAGGTCTTTTTTTTAAGTATTGCAAACACAGTGTGGACATTCACAGGAAGAATTACATCTGTAAGGAAAGACTATACTTTCAATCACATTAAGAATGCGAGAATTTTCTTTTATTCTCTACCTTATTACTTTAATTTTTTCTTGTCCAGTATGTTTAAAGACAGTGTTGAGAATGTTTGAATGAGGTCGATAATTATCAAAGTCTTTTCACTAATGAAGCATATAGGAGTTCTGAAGGGCTGATACCTTTGCATCTGAAGGAATAATTTTCCAATTCATCTGATCCCACAGCACACCCCAGTGCTGTGGAAAGGGCTGCACTGCAGCACAGGATGGGGTGTGGAAGGCCTGCCTCACCTCTCATCTCCCAGAGGCTCCCAAAGAAGTCAGAGCTAGAATATTTGTTAGCAGTTGTCGTACTGAGCTTTTCTGTTCAGTGCAGGATGGCATTGTTCTGTAATTACATGCTCTTTCCTGCCCAGAAAAAGTGGATTTTTCATTTTTCTTTTCCCCCACATCAGTCAGAGTGAAGGACATCCAGGTGCTCCAACACTGTTCCCTAGGATTGCCTTGGTTCTTTCCCAGTTTGCAGTTGGTTTGCAGGTGAACGGCTTGTGCAGCTTTCATCCTTTGCAGTTTGTAACAGCCCCAGTCAGGCCGCTCTTGCCTTTTTTCCCCTCTCTGAGTTTTCGTGGATGGAATTTGCCAAGGTTGATTCATGGAAGGGAGTCCTGGTGTGTCCGCCCGTGGGCCGAGGCAGCCAAGCCTTCCCTGGGTGCATTCCCCTCCCTCATCAGGCTCCACACAAATGTGCACCGTTTTACTGCTTGGCTTGTTAGCTCCAAAATCTCCAGATTCTTTACCTCATTCTGGCAGGGAAAAGCTGGGAGGAGGGCTTTTAACTGAACATATATTACAGAAACACTACATTTAAGTCTCCTTTATAAAGGAATTGAGAACTGACCCCAAATTTTTCAGAGCTGTAATGAATAAAAGGTTCATTGCATGACTTAATGTGCTCTCACTCTCTGGGGGGGGGTGCTTTCTTTATCTTTATTACACATCTTATAATCTTTTTAAGTTTAGAACATACAGTCTACACCAGGATCTAATCTGCCTTGCTTTCTTTGCTTACCCTTTATATACTGAGATGAATAGTATGTGTGCAGAATTCTCTTATTTTTTAATTAACATTTTCCTTGCTACTAGAACAGCTGGCCAAACTGATCATTCTCATTCTTCTAAAAACCGTTCTTTTAATAATATTTCTCTTTAATAGTATGATCTCAGACTAGAGTTTATTGCTGCTCTCTTTTTTCTTTCCTTTACAAGATTTCTTTTAAACCTGCTGTTTTAAGTAAATGTAAATAGTTGTTCTTCATTTCAATGCAATATTTGCTAATCCTGAGTAAGAACCATAGCCTTGGTTCAGATGTGTCAGTGCACAGAAGCATTAACAAATGCACCTTTTCACATTCAGCATCCTGTACTGGTTTCCAGTTTGCCCTAAAAGGTTCAACACCAGGTAACAAAAAGCCTCTAAGGCCAAAAAGGCCAGCTGTAATTATTAGCAGGTACTCAGGAGACCGCTAGGCATTACGAGTTAATGTCTTTCATGTGTCGGGAATTCTGGAGGGGATTCCCTGCGTAAAGATGAAGCTGGGCCCTTATTAAAGAAGCCTCACAAATTGATGAGGTGTCTTGGGTTTCACAGCTGCATTCAAACCACGTGCTCCCTAAGCTGCATACTACTGACCCCTTGGCTCCTCCATCCTGCCTGCCACCCTGCAATTTGTAGGCAGGGTCCCACAGGGTGTGCACTACCCACACAACAGGGTGTGCATTACCCACACAACAGGGTGTGCATTACCCACACTACAGGGTGTGCACTATCCACACTACAGGGTGTGCACTACCCACACTACAGGGTGTGCATTACCCACCCAGCCTCTCCGCTGTCCGCCCGGCTGGAATCCACAGGGCCTCCTGGATCTGGAGCCTTCCCAGGTGCCAGGTTTAAGATGCAGAATGAACAGGGTGAAAGGCTCGATGCCTGCTCTGAGCTGGGCCCATCACTGCTGTCAGAAGCGCTGCACAGGCCCTGCAGGTTTACTCTGACATCTCTCTGCAGATTTTGATGCAGCCATGAAGGATCAGACCTGCTTGTAAGCTGTGCCCACAGGAAGAACCAAGCTAGGAGTGCTCAAGTGTAAGACACCCAATGGCTGGTGCAAGCTTCTGCCCGTGTCCACTCACCATTCCTTCATACGACTGGAAGCTGGGAAGCAGCTGTTTTGGGTGTATTGGAGGCCCTCATCTGATTAAAGATTTCATTGCACAAGGTACCGCACAGAACCAGATAAAAATACGGTCCATATTCAGTCCAAATTGCTTTTGGGGGGTGAGGAGAATTTCAATTTGAGAAAGATCGATATTTCACAAGGTATCAGGAAGCGTGGTTATGGACCTGCATTCTTTTTCACGTGATTTTTTGGGGAAACTGAGTTTGGGAGTAGAATTCAGCTGATCAGCCTGTGCTGAGTAAACTGCTAGCTACCCTTCCTAGTCAGTAGGAAAAGTTATGCAGTGTTTCAAGGGCAGCTGCATAAATTCAGCTAAATCACAGAAAAAGCTTTTTATTCATTATAATATGGCCTGGGGCAAAATAAAGCTGAAGTTATTAAACTGTAACTAAAAGCTGGCCACAGTAAAATATATTGAAGTCAAGATTAAAAGCACATACAGAGTGTGAACTCCTAGTCTGGAGGGTGGAGGTTAAGAGAGGAAAAAGCCTAATTCCTTGGTGAAAAACTGAATTTCCTGAAATCTCTTTTCCTGTACCCAAAGTGGATTCTGGGAATTGAAAACTGCTATTGAATGTCTGCATCATTCAAAAGAAAAAAAAAACAATCCAATAGTTTTCACTTATAAAAACAATAACAAGAGCATGTTCTTTCCACAGTGACCTGGATAACTTTTTTAAGAGTTTCATTCAGCATCCTATGTCAAACAGTAGTTTTTTTCATGGCAGGGTTGAACTGTTTTGAAAATGCAACAGTTGGCCAGGATAAACCTTTATCTTCATTTACCCATTGTTACTCGTATTTTTGTAGCCCTCTGGTAGCAAGAGGTCACATTTCCACGAAGATAAATTCCTTATTAGACCCAACTGTGGTCTGAGGTCATTGCATATCTGTGCCAGGAGCGCCTCAGAAGTGATGGTGAATAGGAAGTTTTTGTGCTGTATTGTCCTGGCTCGCGGCAGCTGGAGCCAGACAGCGTTAGCACCCGTATCGGCATGGGCTAAAGCAGGCACATCTTTCTGTTTGCTCATCGCACAACAATGAGTAAATAAACACTGTCCTGCATGCAGACTGAGCTGTCAGCCCAATTAGCAGGAGAATGTCCCGTGTTCCCTGTACCTTCACCTCCAGCCCGCACGCCGCGCTGATCCCAGAGCCCGGCCTCGCTGCTGGCAGGGTCAGCTCTGCCGTGTCAACTCTAATCCTTCCTGTCTGCTATCAGCTGCTCTGACGTTTGACGTGTGTCACCTCTCTGTGGCCACTGGAAGCCAAATATCGCAGCTCTGAGATAACGCTGCGCCCCGCTTCCCTCCAATCGCTGAACAGCTTCGCCTTTGCTCTCCTCACACCCCGAGTCAGGGGGTCACGAGTCACTAACACAACCTTGCATTTACCTGAGAAATTACACCAGAGCACCATTTCCTACCCTGCAGATGCAGGCACAAAAGCACTAAACAGAACGCCCTCGAGTACAAGAATTGCAAGCCTGACATTTTGAACATCTCATTGAAACAAAGCTCTTTCCTTTCCTGGTAGGGTAAATGGGGCAGGTCTAACATTTTTATCAACTGCTGATTTTTACCAACTGCTGCACTAATTTTTACTAAGTGCTTCCAATTTGACACGAAAAAGACTGGCTGCTCAGAGCACAGAACGCCTCCGTGCTCATGTCAGACTTGCTCTAAACCAAGCCAAAGGCTTCTCTGACCCCCTCCAACTCCACCAAACAGTTTGTTATGACTCTGCGATAAGGATCAGTATCTACTGAGAGATAAGGCAGGAGCACCACCAAATTGGGCCTTCAAAGCAGGCTGAGCTGCATTACACCACGGTGTGAAAGGATGTGGCTGTCAGGAAGGTGCCAGCCCTTGTCAGAAGGCTGTTCCTCCTATTTTTGCACCAGAGGAGCCTTTCCCATGAGCCCCAGTAGCCCTGGGCTGTTCACTGTGGGCTGAACGCCACGTGGAGCATGCAGAGCCCAGCTCTGGCCATCAGCTGTGTCACCTACACAGGTGACATGCAGGGGCTGGCACACCTGGAGGGTTCTGAACTGCAGCATCTCCACATCCAGAGTGCTCCAATCAAGGCAACTTCTCATGCTCGGGACCATTTCCATGAAGAATGGGCACATGGTATTCTTCAAGGGCATAAACAGAAGTAAATATGGGCAAAACTTGCTTAGCAAAGAGCACCCAAACACATTGTCTGACTCAGCAGCATGGGGACTGTACAGATTTGAGTCTGTGTGGGAAAGAGGAGCAATAACTCCTCTGAAAACCAATTTCCTCACAAAAAAAGGGAGGAGGTAGAATATACACCCATCCAGATCCCTATTTATACCAGCCTAAGCAGTCACCTAAACCAGGAGCACTGTGCACAGCACAATGATTGTCTCCAAAATCAGAATCTCCCCCTCGAGGAAATGCCTTAACAAAATTCCATATTGGTGTTAAAAAGTAAAAAAATCTGTCACTTTTGTTATCAAAGTCATTGAATTTGAAACTGTTTTTAGTCTCAGCCCCAGATGTGAGCAAAAATAACACTACAAAATATTTGTGCACACATCGGTGATATAGTCATTATGGATGTAATTACACACTATATACACAATTCAAATTTAAATATATTTCAGCAGGGATTCAGAATTTTCTTTGACAAGCAGCGCATTAGTGCCAAAAGTAAATATTAAGGCTCTTTGTTGACTGGTCTGTCTTTGCAACACGCATCAATTACCCTCTATTCTAAATGTGCTAGCTCTTTCAAATTTAAGGGGAAAACAATGAAATAAGAGTTCCTCCTTTTTACCAGAGTTACCAAATCCCTCCAGCCTTTCACAGTCACCAAACCACATAAGATATCTGTGGCTGAGGCATTCTAGGAAAGAAATGTGCCCTCTCCATCTTTAATGACAAAACCTGACCTTGATCTCATTTGAGTCTCTGGGAAGGACTGAGTTTGGGATAGAGAAATCCAAAAGGCAAACATTTCTTTTAAATTCACAACTGGTAGCAAAATAGAAATAGACACTCAGAAGAAAAGAAAAAAGGACAAAAAAGGCTAGAGTTAATTAAAAAAAAAAGAAGAAAAAAATGCTGAAGCTTAACATAAACACTGGATAAAAAGTAGATATTTAAACCTACAACAGAAGTTTAAAGCCATGCATCAACAACCCTTATCAATCTTATCAGTGAGAAGTAATTCCATTGCTGTCTCACCAGCAGCAGTAGGTAAGATTACACTAATTCCCAGATACATTTCCCCTTACCTGGCTCTGTTCTCACTCCTATCATGCTCAGCCTTGTACAGCCACAAGGAGAGTGCTCAGGTGAGAACTGAACTTTACTCATCACATCTTTATCACAGGCGAGCCACATAAAAAGCAATATATTAATTTTAAGCCTGCTAAACCAATAGTTTATAGATTTTACTCTATAATATCCAGACCATAAACATATCTCCATCCCTGTCTAGGATACTGCAAGGTTTTATTTGAGGGCAGGGGAGAGGCTTGATCTTACAGAGTGGCTGTAAAGAGGAAGAACCAGAGGGAACTTCAAGCCCGTCACAGATCCTTTATGTATCAGAGGACATAATCTGTGTTGCATAAAGATCAGCAACATACTTCTCTCACCTGGAGAGCAAGAAAGGAAAAGACCTAAAGCACTTCTCCTGTTTTCAATATTACCTACATGAAGCACAACAACTCCTCCCAAAGTACATAGGGGTTGGGATATTTCACACAAGCCACTGCTCTGCTAACACCAAACAGACTTTTGGGTGCACTATGAACCAATTCCAAGGCATAAGCTTTCACTGAAGGTATTTTGTGCAGGTGACCTGTAGCTGCTGTCCTTCATTGCAGCTGCAAACACCAAACAGGGAGCACAGCACGACCAGAGCGGCCTTGTCCCAGTGCTGAGGGCTTCACAAACAATCCTGCTCGGCTCTTTTATGAGCAGTTCAGGATTTCTTGGGGTTTTCCGGCTGCTCTCAGATCCCCGCTTGGCCCAAGTCACAGCCCAGCCTACCCAGCCTCTTTCCCAGACAGGAACTGGAACACATGGCTTGTGGTTGCGGTGCATTAATAAGGGGGTGAAAAAAAGAAATAAACAGAAGGGACTTTTCCCATGTGTTTTACAACAGTGCAAATCTGTCCCCCATCCAGTTCATCTGCAGCACAGCATTCTCCTGCCAGCCATTCCTGTGCTCACTTGCTCTATGATACAACTCCAGCCTCCCCCCACCACAAGTTTTATTTTTAATGGGTTCTCTGAATTTTGAAAGACCAGATACTGATGATGTAAACTGGTGTCAATCCACTCTGGATTTTGAAACCAGATCCAGATTTGCTTCTAAAATATGTATTTAAATGTATGAGGAATTCCCTGCTTGTAATATATACAGCCTTAAGCCATAATTATTGTCTGTACTTGCATAAGAACATTTACGTAGCTATGCCAGAAGAAGGCTCAGAAAGAAGTATCTTTGCAGAATGAATTTCACTTTACATAAGTATATTGCAAATTAGGCCCAGAGATAATAGAGCATTATAAATTCTTCAAATGTAGCATTCTTCAGAGGTGAGAGATTCCCACTAAAATGCAGGATTTCCTGAAATGTTTTATAAGAAAAAAAGTCTGTGTTGTATTTTTAAACTACATCCTCCTCACTACCACTCATGTGCCAGTGCAAGAACCATTAGAAGGTTTTTATGTGGCTGTGAGTTTCTTCATAATTATGAACAGAATATCTCTGGAAACCCCTTTCCCTTCATTTGCACAGGTCTGGGGAGTGTGACGGAGCTGACAAATCTCAGAAACATGCTGTGCAGAAGCACAGCCTCTCAGCCACTCTTTGGCAAAGCTTGGGACAGCCTGTGGTTTGCATAGTCCGAGAAACCAATTAAGCATCTTCCAAAATTACAGTGATCAGGAGCTGCATTTCAGCAGAGGAGACCCAAAAGTCTGTAAAACTAATTTTCCCACAGTCCACAAACCCCAAACTTCAGTCCTAGCGTAGTCTCACCCTCTGCTTTTATCCAGCTGATCACCACTTGTAACCAGCTGATCTGTTGTCTGTCAAAGGACGGGGACTCGACTCTTGTCAGTGTGATGTTAAGTAGGTGAAACAAACCACCAGCTGCCTAAAGCTCCCCAGAACACGTTGGGGAAGTCATTTAGTTGTAAATAGAGGGCCTGGCTGTGGCCCTTTACAAGCACTCTGGCACGGCTGGTCCCTGGGATGCCCAAGCCTGCATGTTCTCAGAAATCTCCTGGAGGCAAAGATGAGATCAGGCTCTGGGCCCCAGCCCAGAAGCTCACAGAAACCCACGGAAACAGCTCCCCTCGTTCCTGCAGCCAGCATGGGAAACCAGCTTTCTCTGAAGGCACCTGAAGCCTGTCCACAGTCAGGCACTCCATCTCCTGAGGCAGAGCCCAAACCTGTAGGTGTGTGCTCGCTCACGCTGAGCGCGTTTACCGTAACGCCACAGGAGCCGCTCCTCATCCAAGACATGACTTAAAGCACATGATAATTGCTGGCAGTAAAAACAAGCATTATGGTCCTGCCCAAAATTCATGTCTGTTATGCCAAGCATTACATATAATTAATTTGTGATGTGTAATTTGTCCCAAAGACTTTATCATGTCTCCTTCTCACTGCCCTTCAGCACTGCATCGCAGCTGAAAACAGGATCTGTTGGCAGGTTTATAATGCACAAAGCCTGGCCCAAATCTAGGCCAGCCCTAAACGACAGAGAATGCACACAGGCTTCACCAGTTATCAGAAAATGATGCCTAAGAGATCACAAAATGTAATTTGAGGGGAAAATAATGAGAAAGACTTGGGTTTGATAAGCTTTAACTGAAGTGATTGTTGCATGACTTCAAATGGGCTGCACCAGTTTCTCACATTCCCACCGATGTACACTTACCATGGCCACCAAGGGGAAAAAAGGTACAAAAACAGCTAAAAACAATGAAAACCAGATTCTGATAACATAAATATGAAGGCTTCTAAAAATTAGACAGTGATATTTAATTTATTCCTGGGAACCAGTGGCTGGACAGTTTGTCTATTGCTGTAGTTGTGACCATCTTAGCAAGGCTCCAAAAGAACTCACATCTCTTGTGGTTGGAAGTACCTGAGTTTGTCACAATCCAGAGTGCTAACATGAGATTTGGAATGCTTACACGAGATTTGGAATGTTGGACCTCATGCCTTGAATTTTAAGCCAGACAATAACTGAAACAGAAAAAAATGGTCTGAGCACATCTGAAGCCTAAATTCTGTAAATAGAACAAAAAATGATCAGGCAAAGTGGCCCTCCCTACCTGTAAAATGCTGCCTTACTTTCGTGAAATACATGATTAGCCTATGTCACTGTATGTGTAAAAACAGAATTTAAAAAACAATATAACAGGCAAAAAATGGGGAAGTCTCCATCGGGAAAATAGAATTTTTTTTTTTTCAGCATTAGATATTATTCTGCAATTGGCATATACATTTAGAATACCCTTTTTAAATTTATCCTTTTAATTGAAGCAGGAAATACAAGCCAGATCAAGAAGATACCTATGCACTGAGTTAAAAAGTGAACTAAGAAAATTAGTTTCAATCTCAAATTGAAAGATTTTAAAAACTGTTATTGAAAGGCTGTTCCTGACTTTTTTATTTTGCCCTCCCAAATTTCAACTACAGGCTGCAATAAAAGCAGAAAATGTGCTAGGGAATTATGGATCTTCCACACAGGCACAAATCAAGGTACTTACAGGTACGTGGGCACCTTCAGATGCCTCACCAATGAGATGGTTAAATTGCTACTGGCTCCAAATTCAGTGATTTATGGTAATGGGAAGCTATACAATATGCCCTAGAAATGCAGTTTGAAATGATTGATAAAGCTTTAGTCTGACTGAACACATACAGTAGGTAGATTAAGGGCCTGGCTTATCTGTCTGGTCCTGGGTGTTCATCAGTCAACCTCGCTAACAAGCTGAAAGTCAGGATTGTGGTCAGCAAGTTCATATTCATCTGAAAATATGGGGTCTGCAGCGAGTTCTTTCACACAAAGGCAGCACTCTGAACCTGTTTAATGCCTGCTTACCCCTGCTAATGCTCAGGGAAAGGAGAGAACCACAGGCTTGAGAAGCAGCTTCACCCCTCGCATTTGCTTTCCCCCTTCATTGCTTTTTAACATCACTTTAAGTAACAACTGCTGAAACCCATTAACAAACTCATTTTACAGTGCCAGAAATCTCAATAGCTCATAAAATTGTATTATGAACCACGTTAAGTTTTGCTCGAGCCCAACGTGATTTAATAGCTTTTAATCCAAACACTGGATTTCTGTGTGAGGAGTTGCCTTCCAGCCTGGTACACAAAACAGCTTCAAAGTAAAGGCCCAGCTCATAAAAGTGAGGTGGGGTCAGAAATGTGTGCTGTAGAGGATGTAGGTCCAAACTTCCAGGGATGTAAATCAGTATAATGCCACAGCCCTCGTGAAATGCCAGCCGCCAGAGCCAAGATGTTGAGAGGAATATCTCTAGAATCAGTTGCTCCACCAATAACTCTAATTTCACTGATTTAAAGGACGACACTGTCAACACTTAAAGGCCAAACAAGGTATTTAAGCTGGATTTCAAGCTAAAATGCAGAGTGTCCTATGGAACTCAGGAAAAATTCAGCACAAGATGAGCCTATTCTGAAAGATCAGCTTCCTCCCCTCCCACCATTCACCACTTTGGGGGGATTAAAAACAACCAAAAAGGATCAATGAACTCCAAACTCCTTTGCTGTTAATCTGTGCTGGGCTTCAAACAAGCCTGTGGAAGGACAAGACCTGAAAAGGTATCTGCAATAAAAGAGGCAACGGACACAAAAGTATATGCTGCTAATTAAAAACGTAAAATTATATCACAATGACTTTAAATGAGAATGATCTCAGTCTAATCACATAATACTTTCTTTTGTGCTCTAGGTCACGCCGTCACTCAGATGCAGCATTCAGGAAGCACATTTCATTAGACTAAATAAAGCTTCAATCATGTGTAAAATTTCCAACTTGAATAGGCAGCCATCATATCATTCATCAGTCTAGATGTATTTAATGGGTGTAATTTCTTCCTCATATTTCTGTGTTGATTGTTTCATTTCCATTACAGAAACCTTTCAAGGTTGCTCTTTTTGCTGTTCTTTGGGTCAGGATAAATAATGCTTTTTAAGTTGCACCCCAAAACCACATCCCTTTTTTGTTTGTCAAAAAAACTGGGTGATGGAGATAACTTTAAGCCAAGACAGAGAGAAACAACAGACCCAAATCATAACACACACCTTCCCTGCCAGACTCAGATGGTATTACCCGTACTGCATGTCTCACAATAAATAATTGTGCTTAATCAGAAACAAATTGAGCACTCTTGTTCAGACACAGCAGCCCCCTGTGGATGCTGACACAGTTCCTTCAGATGAATTTGAAGGGATTATGTTTAACACACGACCTTTAAGCAAGACACAAGAGCCCATCTCCATCCCTTGCTTCCTCCTTCCCCCTTTTTCACCCTGACATGCACACATCGACAAAATGGTAAAAGAAAACATTTGGCCTTTCAAATTTTAAATGGAAAGGGTGAATTAACAATCCAGGGGAGATTTGCAAACTCATCAGGAAGAAACCATAGCAGAGAAGTGTATCTTTCCAACACCAAATGTTAGTCTTCTAGCTTAATCTGGAAAAGATTTTCTCCTGGACTCTTCATTTGGATACACAGATGCCTTGCTTATGAGAGGCAAAATTACAACAGTTCTGAGCTCCATACATAGCCAAAGTTTCTGCACCAATAATATAACCTTGGAGTTTTCAATCTGAAAACCACCATCACCACGCTTTTTTTTCACTGTTTATTCCTTTCTATGCCTCCACAGAAGACAGAAAGGCAAAACATCACATTTGCATTGGACTAGATAGCCAGGCTAAGCCTCCCCTGCTCTGCCCAGCCTAAACCTTTCCCAGTTCTTCTCCTTTGATCTCCTCCCTCTTTCTGCACATTTCAAGCACCTGTTGTTTCCCCTGTGACCCAGCCCCAAACCTGTAATGGGATCTGCTCTGCTGTGTGGGGCTCAGCACAAACAACAATTTCCATTTCAGAACCCCCAGTCTGACTGGGTCCCAAGACCTTACAGGCTCATCCTTACAAGCAGCACAACCAAGCTCTGGGATGAAAACACAGAATGGAAAAAATGGAAAAAGCTTTGCTCTTACCTTCTCTGATGTGTGAATATCTTGGAGAATCCCAGATTAAGTGAAGAGGATGATAAATAAATCCATCAGCCTATTGCAGCTCCAACCACAGCAGTTTCCCAGGTAGGGATTTGAAGCCCATGGAGTGGAGTCCTGAAAAAAATCAAGCAGTAGAAATACAGATTTAGTAATATTTCTTTTTGATCACAACTTTTGATGAAGACAAGTTATTTTGGACATCATGATGATTTTTGAGGGTAGGAACACCATGGAAAGGGAGTAACTGGCAGAGACATAGAGCACAGCCTCGAGAGGCCTCAGTTCTCTCCTTGTGGTTGAGACAGAAGGCTGACAGGTTTGGTTTTGAAAAGAAAAACCACGAAGCCAAAGCTGCTCCTTGGTCACAAAATCCAGAAGAATGCTCACTACAGATGCTCATGGCCTGATGAGAATAACAAGTCCCGTGGAAAACTGTAGGGACCAGCACCCCAGCCAGGGCAGCTGGGTACAGTTAGATAATTGGTGATACCACATCCACTCATCACTTTGATACACAACCGAATTCTCACTCAAGCCAGTGGTGACATTCTGCTGGCAGATGCTGGATTGGAGGACTTGGTCCAACACCCAGAAGGAAAGAGAAAAGCCAGAATCCTTCTCCAAGGACCATGGGAGACTGGAACAACTTCCCAGCTCTGCCAGAATTTTCCCACGTGACCTCCTGCCAATTTTTAATTTTGTCTGACCAGGAGGCTGAAACATATTTTTAAAACCTAATGAACTTTATAACCCAGTGCCTCTGTGGCATAATTCCCATTAAAAGAGGAAAATAAAAAAAACTCAAGAGTGCCTGGGAATGTTTTTAATGCAAGAATTTTTTAATGGTCTTTTCCCCTCTTTTGTGGCAAAGTGAGAGTAAGTATAAAACTTTCCTCATTCATAACATGTGGCATAAGATTACTCTTCAGTTAATCCACTTCATATTGTATTTCTCAGATGAGAGTTCTTAATGTGAAATGTCTGTGTTTCATAGGAGACATCACTACACCGCCGTGGATAAAGAGGAAGAGGTGGAAACCTGCATCCCCCAAAGCCACGACAGGGTCACTCCTCAGCATTCTTTAAATGCTCCAGTATGTGTGACTGGAGCACTTAAAGCACAGCCCAGCTCAGCTGCAGCCTGACAGGCACACAGGATTCCACAGTAGGGCAGCATCTTTAATCCTGGAATGTTTAGAGCCCAAATCATCACCAGCTCTGAAGCGTGGACTTTTTCCCTGTGCTTCCATTGTCTTTAGTGTGCACAAAGGCATCTGAAAATTCTCAGCCAGATTCTACTCCTTAGCTAAGCCATGGCAGAGCATTTAGGAGTCAGGACTGAGACATGATCTTGGCATTATATGGACATTCCAGAAGGGAATACACAGGCTAGAGAATTTGCCTCTCAAGACTTGCTCCAGAAGAGCTGCCTTCCTCCTTAACTCAACATGTGTTCATATTTGTATTCCTATCAGCATTTTTTCTTTTAGCATTTACAGGCTCCACTCATATCTGAGGTCCTTGGACAATGACACAGAATTGGGAACTGAATTTAGAGCTACATTTCCAGCTTGGGCCTATCAGAGAATCCTAAAGTCTTTTCAGGTCAATGCCTGCAGAGCACACAGCCATTTCCCAAAGGCCAGCAAGAACGTTGTCATTTGCTTCAGCAGGCACAAGATCAAGATCCAGCCATGACCATGGATGTGTTTCCCAAAAATGTTCGACCCGATAAAAATATTTGCACTCTCTAAGGGGAGTCAGGAATGAGAAAGCTACAGAAGAGTTCATAAACACAGTCCCAACAAAAAAAGAGCTCTGCCTTAGACCCTGCTTCAAATTCCCAGCTCATCTGTTTCTCTCATTAGGCCTGGCAGATAGAGAACAGCTTGGCTTGTCAGGAGCTAAAGGGGTTAATGCAAGGCTGGAAGTTATTTACAGTTAATAGCAGTGGAAAGATTGCAGAGCAGCTTGGTCCAGCATCTAATAACAAAAATAGTCTCTTGTAAAGAGACTTGAGGGCAGAGACTCTGCAAGTTCTTCACGTATTTTACGTTTTTCTTCAAGAAATACCAGTAAACCCAATATTCTGGGATCAAGTTTTCCATAGCTTTCTGGTGACCTTGACAAAAAGGAAGTCAATAACTGGCAATTACAAGGAGAGAAAAAAAAAGTTGGCCCAACCTGCCCTCATTTCATCAGCTGTGGTATTTCCAGTTTCTTTACTAGTATATTTAGTCAGAAATAATTTTGGGTTATTTTAAGCATGCAAAGACACTGAAGAGAGAATAGTGCACAGTTAGATTAACTTAACTGGTTTGAAATCCTGATGGTCATCTTCAAAACCCAATGTCAAGAAACTATACAGAGGTACCCATAAGCTAAGCCTCTTGGCTTTGATATACAAGAAAACCTCAAAATTCAAGTCAGCAGTTGCAGTAAAAGTTTTGTTGAACCACTGATGCTACTTTTAAGTACTTGAGAAGTTCTTGCCTTCGGTTAAAAAAAAAAAAGTAGTTTCACCTTCAGTGAAAGACAATCCTAAAAACCAGGTGACCTTCAGAACCCTGGTTTAGAATCACATTTCTGCAGTGCCTAAAGCTTTGGCTGCAGCATTAGATTAAAAGGAGCTGAGTATGCTCAGCAGAATCAATTCAGAGCGTGCTGTTATTTCAGTGCATAATGGATCCAGCATTCAATCAAATCTTTAAAGGTACTTATGTGTCTATTTTCCATTGAAGTCACATCTTTGAAGGTATTTCTGTATCTATTTCCCACTGAAATGAAGGGTTTAGGTTTTATCTTTTACAGCAGACCAGAGTAAGACACAAGAGGAAAAGCCTAACTCAAAGAAGTTTCTAGAAGTTCTGTTACCTAGCAGCCAACACCACTCTGGGAGATCCCTGATCTTTATTTCTGTCAGATTAAAATACTCAGAGCTTGAACCAGAGGGCAGCAAACTGAGCAAAGGGCCATCATCCCTCACCTGGGATGAGTGGGATGCTGCTGCGAACAAAACCTCTCTGACCTGGCAGCAGCAGCCACAGCGCTACCAGTGAGAATATCAGACACAAGAAATAACTCAAAGCACCTCCTCCGTTGGAATCTGCCTCTCAGTGCCCATTTGCACAGTGCTTTTGCTCTGTCTGGGACCTTTGGCTGCAAAGATCATCATGATGAGGTGGCAGGGCAGGAGGGAATTGCTCTAAACTGGCAGAGGCAGGGTTAAACTAGGTGCTAGGAAGCAATTCTCTGCTGTGAGACACTGAACAGCCCAGAGAAGCTGTGGCTGAAGTGGAACATCCCTGGGGTGTTCCAGTCCTGGCTGGATGAAGCTTTCAGCAGCCTGGTCTGCTGGAGGCTGAAGGGGGAACCACGGGGTGTTTAAGGTCCCTCCCAACCCAGTCATTAGCAGAATACAGCTCAGGTGCAAAGAGCAGCGCAGCTCTCTGACACGGAGACAAGAGACCCAGAGGCACTGACAGCCTCGGGCTGGCAGGAATGCTGTGGAGCTGCCACACCTGGGCAGCCCCAGAGCATCCATGTCATTAACAAACGGCAGGGTTTTCTGCCCCCGCCCCCTCCTGACTGCTGTCATTTCCCTAGTTATCAAATCGTTTGGAGGAAGTTAGTTCATGAAAGAGAACTAGGGTAGGCCCTTCTCTGGAAAATTCCCACCGGTCTGACTTCAAGGCTAATAAAAATGCGTTGTTGTTTCTTCTGCTGCTCCTCGTCACTGGTCAGCAACCCCCCAGGGCACAGTTAGTGCAGCAAATTCAGCCTGGAGTGCCTGGTGTCTCATGCACAGCTCCAGCTCGGAATGAGTTTCCTGTTACAAAAGTACGATCCTGTCAAAGTGCTGCTGCCTTTTTTCTTATTTTAATTTCTCACCTGTTCTTGGCCATGTTTAGAGAGAGCTCACCATGATAGTGCTTACTTTTCCACGATACAATTTTTGCCCAGTGTCCAAAATAACAATTCCATGGCATATAGAAAAAAATAGTCAGCTGCTTCCCCACCACCATGTCATGCCTCTGCCTGCACTCAAAGCATCACCTCTTAAATTTTTTCCTGCAGGGTTCAGAGGGAGGTGTAAACATGACTGTAATCTACCTATTCCAGATGGATTTATTTTTTAAGCAAAAAAATGCTTTTAAAAAGCATCAAAAGGAGACTGAAGCCCACAGGAGTAAAAATAAATATAATTTAACGTATTTGATCTTTTATCACCTTTAGCTATTTTACAAGAATCAGAAGAACGTGGATTTAATATCTGCCATTAGTGCAAAGTGAAAGATTGAGAGGTGATGTAGGCATTGAAGCACAAGCAGAATCCTGTTACATCCTTATAAAGCAGCATTCCCTCAAATGAGGAAAAGAGCACAGAAAAAGGCAGACACCTCTCTCCTTAAACCCTCAGTTTCCCATGCCACAGGCAGCCTTCCTAAGTTCCCTCTGACTTCAGGTGGAGGGGAAACTCTGAGGTGAGTTCACTGAGTGCAGTGAGAGTGTTTCCACTAACTTCACAGGGCTTTGGAACACACTCAGGATAAATAAGGATGGCAGAATGGCAGAAAAAACAAATGTGCTATTTAAAGCTAAGGAAAAAAAATCCACTGTGGTTCAACACATCTGAAAAAAACTTCAAACCCATGCTTCTGAAACAGGCTAAAAGGAGTTTTGCTCTTATCTGTACTCTTACCTAGAATGTTTTTCCTATTTCTCAAAATTCTATACAGTCTACTAAAACTCTAGAAATGTGGGAACAAGAAGCAATAACAATCTTCCTTATTTCAGGATTCTCGACATAATCCTGGTCTGACTGAAGCTTTATATTGATTTCTATGAAACCAGAATTTCAACCCCTGAGAAGAAACTGCAACCCCCACTTACAAGAAAAAAATCAGTAAAAAAAAACTGGCACAAAAACATAACTAAACAAAGTACACAAGGGATTTCAAACGAGATTAGAAGCATTGTTTTGACCCTGTGGCTTTCAGAAGGGTGTGAGAAAAACACAGTAAAGAGCACAAGAGGCCTTTGCAAACTGGGCAGCCGAGCCAGACAGTTTAAAGGAATTGGAAAAGAAAGTCTAAACGGAAATGGAGTGAAAGGAAAATGCAACTCCATCTAGGGTGAAAGGAATGAAGACCAATAATCATTGGGATTCAGTTTTGTCTCTGTGGTAGGTGCTGTAAGATCCATGTTGGAGGGGCAGACAGAAAGGTCACGGAAGTCAGAATTATTATATGAGAAAGGAAGTGGGGAACAATGGGCCTGGAGGAGTCATGGCAACCGAGGGATTGGTGGTCTTCACTGGAAAGAAGGGGGGGCCTTCACTGATGGCTCTTTGCACAGAGAAGAACTGCTGTGTGCAAAGCCTGCACAGACCAGGAGGGCACGGAGCACAGGCTTGCTGAGTTACTTGCTGTGGATAAATTATCCAAGGGTTCGTTCCTGATTTTGAGCAAGTCTAAGTGCTGCTGTAACAGCCCACAAACCCCAGCACACACATCTGGTTGTTACCATCAGAGGTGTCCTCAGCCCCAGATGTGCTGGACATGCCCATAAAGCTGAGCAGAACGAGCTCCACCATGCTGAACACGTGAGCAAAGTCACCTGGAAGGGGCACAGAACAGCAGAGTTTCACAAACAACACCTGGGTGCTTTCTGTCATTGTTTCTGCAGCTCTGGCTATCGCTCCTTGACTTCAGTTCCCTTCATCCACCAGGCTTTTTCTACTCCCTTTGCTAAGATTTCCAGTTCTTTAGAACAATGGGCCTGTACTTCACTATAAAGGACCTTGGTGAACATTAACTGATGTTCCCAAATTAGTAAGTTATTAAAGATTTGTGGTTTGTGACTGATTACTAAATACACGCTCTGTTATATTCAGGAATATTGAACCAGCAGAGGTGAGTAAAGAAGAGAGTATAGGTGTGAAATTGTTGTTGTTGTTTGTACTAATTGAGTTATTCTTGTGAAGATACCCCCGAGGAGCAATGAGCAAAATCTCTGCCTGTTTTCACAAGAACAACTGAGGCAGGCAGGCAAAAAGGCTAAAATATTTCCCAGAAAATTGAGAGGTGCCAATGCCATGAGTGTCCTACTGCAAATGAGGATCAAGGGGGTGGGATCACGTAATGCTTGTTCACTCCAAGCTTAGCACATGAGGGGCCAGGTCACAGTGGGAAAATTAGCTATGTTCCATCTTCTGTTCAAAACAAAGCTGCTCATTGCAGTGGTGAAAAAAAGCACACGAGGGCTGGGAGGTTTCTGATGAGGGCACATTTTGCAGGCCCAGGCTGTGGGAATCTGTGGGAGTGCAGTATGCTGAGGTTTGAACTCGGGAGCTGTGAATGCAGTCTGGGCATCCAAGAAGAGCCAGTGCCACAGAGCACCTCCTGCACAGCAATCCAGTCCGTGCACACCCCGAGATCCCAGCCTGGGCTGGCTGCAGGCACACCAGCATCTGTCCTTTATCCATTATCCACAGGGACCCTCTCAGAGCCTTCCTGTACCTCCTGCACCTCTGAGTGGTGCTGTATCAGCACATGATTGGTGGCAGGACAAGTGCTTTCCTTCCCTCCCAGCACCCCCGGCCTTTTTTTTTTTTTGTTTTGGTCAGGAAATGCCAGCCCATGTGAGTATCTCATAGCAAATGAATGGGAAATTTGCAAATTCCTGTAGACACCCACAAACTTTCTCATGATCTCTTGCCACTCTTCAATGGATGGTGCTTTGCAACTCCAAGAAGCCTGGGCTGCTGAATACAGCAATGACATTGTGCCAGCCTCTGAAACGTGGGGCTGTTCCACAAGGCAAAGGCCCACACTACCTGCATCTGGGCAAGCACACAATCACTGTAGTCTAACAGAGTCATTCTGCCATTTCTTTTTATTTTCTTTTTATTTTTTCCTTTAAAGCAACCAACACCACACAAATACAGGTCTGTTGAAAACTATCTTTGTCAGAGCAACGCTCGTGGAAGCACAGGCGGATCCAGGCTTACCAGCCCTTGGCAGGGCCCTGCTGGAGGCTGTCTGGAGTGCTGAGCTCACACTTCCTAGCTTCAAGTCTCCAGCAATTCCTACAAATAGCACCTCCTAGCCTGCTCCTCCTTGGCACCAAAGGAGCCTAAACCCTGTCAGGGTGGAAGAGTTCTGATATGGTTTCACTGGCTCCAACAGCAGCCCCACAGCCCCCAGCTCAGCCAAGAGGCCACTCGAGAACGACACCACATCTTGACCGGAATTCAGAAGGACAAAGGAAACCACAGTAGGAAAACCCAGCAGCAGATTTCGTTTGCAAGTCCCCAGAAGCGTCTGGGAGTTACTGGGAAGCAGCAGCTGACAGGTTACTCTGTTCAAGGGAACCAGGTAAAGCCCAATGAGACCAGTCCCTTTTGGGAGGCACAAGCTCCCACAAAGCCTCAGCCAGATGACCCTGGGATGCCCTCACAGACTCATCAGCAGTTCAGCAGCAGCCAGAACAAGGAGGAAACAGGGGCCTTATTAGAGACCAGCCAAACCAAAACAAACCAAAGACTTGGTTGCCACTGCCAAAAATCTGCTTTCACAAGTCAGGAATCCTGGTCATGCAGCTGCCTCACTTGCCCCTCATTTGCCCACATCCGCTGAGTTTACAAATGAACCTATTAGAAGGCATGAATTTCTATTTTATTTGTCAGGGGAAAGATGGTAACAAAAGGAGGCTGTGAGTGAATGAATATGCCAATGCTCCTTTTGGTTTTACTGGCATGTCATTATATTGCAAAAATAGAACTTGATTTTTAAAATAAACAGAGCATAATATGGGGGTTTCTGAGTAAACAAAGGATTGTACATGTGGTGGTATGATACCAAATTTCACGATCAAGAAATTTCTCATTCAGCTTGTCCAATCAGCCAGAACAAACTTGCAGTCAGTACACTTTAATTATAATTGCATCTAATTGATTCTTTTCCCTTCCTTTTTTAAATCTGTGGTATTGTGGTGCTGCATCAACAGTAGCTCTTGACACAAGAATGCACATAATGGACTGCAGGGTAGGAAATGGGAAGCACCGTGTGAGTAACCATCTCATAGCCACTACACTGGTTACTGGCTGTTTGTTTTCCTCCAGAAATGTTCAGAGAAACCAGCAAACCCAGCTCTGAGTTTGGAGAGCCAGCTCTCTCCCGCCTTTGAGGGGAGCCCCTGTCCATGCAGGGAAGCTGAGTCATGAGTTCTTAAACTGCTGCTAACATTGAGGACCAAGTAGCCAGATACCCAGAAAGTTCATCAGCAGAAAGAGAGGCACCTCCAGGCTTATCTGACAGGTAAATGGGGATTTTCAAAAACCTAATACAGAAAGTGTGGGCACCAGCCATAAATTCACATCCTTTTCTCTAGCAATCTCTGCATGACTTATTCAAGGCAGTACAAAGTCCCTGTGTCAGTTCAGAATTGCACCCAGATTGCTTGACTCAGCGCTATTCTTCTTCCCTTAGGCACATGGCCTAACATGTCTAGCAATAGATACACAAATTAGGATCCCAAGCCACCTTTTCAAAGGATTTTGGCATAACATCCCATTGAAACAATGGAATATAGGCTCTTAATTCACTTAGTCATTTTTGAAAATGACCGGAGGTTACCAAGGATCATGCTAAAAATACACTTATGCTTTTTGCAAATATTTAAGGCTGGCTATCTGCATCTGCTGTGACAGCCTCTTGAGCTCTGCATGTATGAAGACGACAGTCAGAATTCACACACCCTGCTGGTGTTTCTGTCTGGCCTTGCTAACTGGCCCCCAGCCAGTTAATGCTGCCTTTTTTTAGGGGACCTCTCTAAAAGCCCATGAAAAACAATAGACATTGAGAATCGGATTTTGGCTTCATTAAATGGCACTATGTGAAAAAAGCCCAAACCAAGACTCTCAACAAAGATGTCAGTGACTCAACAGCTCTCAGTAACCACTGCAAAACAAACATCAGGCAGTGATTGCTATGTAGGGCTTGAGCATCTGCTAAGAAGAACTGTATTTTCATGGAACTGTGATTCTAGCAGAGGGATCTCTCCCCAGCATGAACATGGCTGAGGGGCAACACTCCAAACGTGGAGCGTGCTGATACACAGCATTCCCCCTCACACACCAAACACACTGTGCTCCACCAGAGAAATCACAGAAGGTCTTTGTTTTGAAAGAGGAGGCTTGTCAATAAAATATAGCATTTAAAGTCAGCAGCTTTCTGGTTACTTGTGTGGTACCATGTCCCCAAAAGCAAATGTCTCTGAGGGTACCTGTAAAGGTGAGGTTTGACCCACAGCAGGGCGAGGCTGCCCAGTGCCAAACCAGCACTGAGAGTGCCCATGCCAGAGCCCTCTCCCAGCTGGAATCATTAGCCAGGATGAATCCCTAGAAGTACTCAGGCAGCTACTTCCCAGTGCAGGGAGCTGGTGTAGTCTGGTGAGGTGTGTCTGCCACAGGCTGCCCTGGGAGCCTTTGGAACAGCCCCAACCTAAACCATTCCACACCAACAGCGAGACCCTGCCGCCAGCTTTGAACCAAACGTTCCTGGGAAAACACGCTCTGCTTGGGAACTCACACCCCTGAAAGAAAACTCCTTTTGATGGTGAATCTATGGTAAACTGGAGGACTGTTTGCCCTCTGCCACGATCTTGGATAACTGAGCCAGTTTTCTAGACAGAGCTGAGCTCTGGGAATCGGCTGTTCCTGTCGGAGCCGGATTCCTCGCAGCAAGAATGCTTGCAATCCATGCCACTCTGTCCCAGGACAGCATGGCTGTGTAAACACAGGGCTGCAGGGGGATTACACTGAAACTTCACATCACACTCTCACAGCAAGGCCAGCCTCCAAAGCCCTGGCTCTATCTTTACCTCCTGTGGGACAGGACAGTGGTATGTGGGAAATACGGCTGGAACAGAGGGAAATCATTTTACTGCTCCCTGCAGCACAGGAGCACGGGTGCAAGTCTGAACCAGGTTTATTAAACCCTGCTTTTCCTTGTTCCTATAAAGTGCTGTGAACAAGAACATGGCACACTGGATACAGCCAAGCCTGCGAAGCAACCCAAGTGTTGTATAGCTGTTCTGACACCTCTAGTAGTGCAGGCTGACTTTCAGAAATGCTGAGAACTCTCATATCACAGCTGAGATGGCCACAACACACAGACTATCACCATACACTAGCAGAAAGCTTCATCCCAAACACAGTAACACCTTACCTCCTCAGAAGGCTTCAGGAGTCTGCCCACACAGAGTAACACCACATCCCCTCAGAAGGCTGCAGTATCTGCCCTGCTGGCTCTTTACCCACCTTTCAGCCCTGCTGCTGATGCCCTGCACCTGTGAGCCCTCTGTGCCTCTGTGGTTGGTCAGTGCCCCTGGGCACTCCATGGCTTGTTCCAACGCTGCTCACCTGTGCTGCACAGCTGTGCCCAGTTAGGGATGATGGGGCACAGCCCCACCCAATCACCACTGACTCTGTGCCTGCACCCTCAGACCCCACTGGAGCTAAAAGGCAGAGCCAGTAATGGCCAGCCTGAACAAACAGCTGCTGAAACCCGTGTCTCTGCACACTTAGACCCCTGAATGTCTCAGAATAATCTGCTTCATGCTGCCAATATTTGAGTGCTTGTTATTGCAAACTTAATGACAGAACTGTAGCATTTACACAATTGTATAAACAACATCAGCACTGAATTTCAAAATCAGTATCTTACAGGCTTCCAGTTTTCCCTATACTTTTTTCAATACATACACAATTTAAAAGATACATATTTTTTGTGCTTGCTAGCATGAACATCAATATTGCATTTGAGCTCTTCTCTCCATCCACGCCTTTGACTAAAAAATACTTGTATACCTCACTTCCAGTTAGGAGTTCCAAATTATTTTCTCAAATTTCAATCTAGAACAAAGTCAGTTTTTAATAAGAAAGGGGTTTATTTAGCCTGGCTATAAAATATCATTTGCAGGATACTCTAGAAAGACAAACAGTGGAACTTGACAAGTACAGCTGATAGAGAAGATAGGAGTTGATAGATGACAACTGCTGCAGCTTTTAATATCACTTTATCAGTCATGACACAAGTGATTTCTGATGTGGAGTGATCCCTATAATTCCTCTCAGATGCTGATAAATCCAAGTGGCTGGGGAACTAAAAGTCCTGATCCAAAGTTCCTTAAAGAAACAGGCTTTAGAGAGTGACTCAATAAAAATTCCCAACCCAAGCTGCCTGTCAGTGGAAAAAACAAAGAAGAGAGATTCTGAAGGGCTGTTAGGCAGCCAATTTCACCAAAATGTCAAGGATTTTGATCCTTGCACCCCTTTATAACACTGAAAACCTCCTTGGACCTATTAAAATGTCGTGAAGGAGGAGAAGGCTTTGGGCTGAAATCTGGCTTGAGTGGAATAGGACACCACACAAACACAGAGGAAGGAGGGTGAGGGTGAGGATCCCTTCCCTGCAGAGCTCACGGCAGGGCTGGCCACTGGAGCTGGACACAGCACAAGGAGACAGTCAGGTGAGATTGGCCAAGAGCATCAGCTGCCTGCCCTCCCCTCTGCAAGCTGCCAGAGCATCAAACCTCCCCATTTCACCTGAGAGGAGCAAACCACAGCCTGCCAAAAACAAACCAGCCTTTAACCTTTCCAGTCTCTTAACCTTGCCATAAACTGTGCTTGTTTCCCTGTGTGAACAATGGCCTCACTGTTTGACTTAAAATACAGTACGTGACCTGTGATGGTAGGAAATGAATGAATTGTTGTGTTGTCAACAGCTGCTTTTTTTTCACGCCTCCCTATATCTAGGAATTTCTTTCCATGCACTTGAGCTTTAAGGACAACACAAGACTTGTGAGAAGGCCACTGACACCTCAAGCTGACAAGTTATAGTAGGGAAATTACCTGACATAGATTTTGAGCAATTCAGAAAATCCCAATCTCAGCCTGTTTTTCAAAAAAATCCTCTCCGATTTAGGCATGCAACATTAATATTCAAGAGTTTACATTGCCCAGAAACTCTGATTTCAGACACACAGCAGGGACTTTACAAAATCTGGCTACTTATTGAAATGCCAGAATAGAAGCAGAGCTCTTCTGAACATCTGGCCAGACTGTGGGTATGTGACTCAAGATGACTGCATGAGAAAATACAGGGTAGGTAAGAGAGCAACAAAAGATTAGGAGGAAAAATTCAGACACTCATTCAATATTAGACGTGAAGTCTTTCTTCAAACACTCATTGCTTACTACAAGTTCACTTAAAATTGGAAAATGTCCAAAACTGTTATGGCAAAGATGAAGATAAAGCAGAATTTTTACATAGAACAGAGAAGGTTTCCAAAGCATCCATCTTCTCAAGGATAAGAGACAACAACATGAAGATTAAGGAAGAAATGGAAAGGGATCCTTATGGAAAGGGATCCTTAGAGTTCAAAAAAGCTTTTAAAAAGAAATTCAAAACCAATATGAAACATCCCTTAAGCAATTACACACCAGTTACTAGATTGGAACACTTCAATCAGTTCAGGAAAGAACTCCTGATTCTCACTTTTGTGAGACCCACTGGACACCGAATGGACCTGTGAACTTGTGTTTGTGCAGAGCAAATATTTACACAGGTTGGACTTACTCTTACATGAAAGGACAGGTGTGGGACACACATAAACACACATTTCCTGGGCCAAAGCACTGTGTGACAAAGCTGATTAAAGACTTCATTGCCCATTTCAGCCAACAGCATCACAGCCTGAGCCAGCTTTCATTTTATTATATATTGCCTTGAGAGAGTTTAAATTTAGGAGAAGGATCTTTTTTGGCTGCTTTTGGTCAGCAGTCTCCCTTCAGCCACTGCTTCCATGAGCTCCTGGGAAATGACCAAAAATATTCATCTGATTGCTCTTTTGTGGGACATGCTTATGTGTCACAGCAATGTGAAAGGGATACCACTTCAGTGATATAATGCATATTTTAATCAAAGGCTAAGGAATTATTACCCTACAGCTCTGAGATTTCGACTTACAAAATTCTATGCGAGCCCCTCAGGGGTAGGTCAAGAAGTTTAAGGCACCCCAACATACTACCTTCAGAAAACTGGTGTGAATATATCTTAAATTTGGTAGAAATAGAAATAATCTAAAGAGAAAAGAAAGAATATCAAAGCAGAAGAGGAGGGTCTCCCAAATAAGGGGTCCTGTGAGCTACCAAGAATGACATTTCCATGTTTTTCATAAAAAAATAAAAAGGAAGGGGGGTAGAAGCAATGGTTGCACATAATGCAGCAGCCCCTCAGTTAATGCCAACTGGCACCAGTCCATTGCAGTCACTGGAGCTGCAGTGATGTGCACCAGCTGAGCACGGGGGGCTGAATTTGCAGGCAGCTGGCATGGTGCCAGCCTGTCTGCACACAGACTCTATTGTGTATGTAAACACTGACCCCTTAAAAACCAGCATTTTTAAAGAATGCTTTCTAGAGCTGGTGAATCTGTCACGTCAGACAAAGCAGGGCTCCCTGGTTTTGGTGCCTCCATCTGGGCAGCAGCTCCTGGCAGCCCTGCACGGGCTCTGGCTTTGCTCACCAAGTTCCACCAGGCTAAAGGATGGCTCCCTCACAGCACAAATCAGAACAGAGCCCAGAAGAACAGCTGCTTCCTCTGCCCCGAGTGATAAAATGTTAGCATTTAGCATTTCATGCCAAGACTGTTGTGTCAGGGTTAAATGGTGTGTTGGAAGCAAAGGGAGGTGGTGAAGCTGCACCCCACCGAGAACCACCAGGAATTCCAGGTTCCCCTCTCCACCTGCAGTCATTGTGATATCCTCGCTCCACAGGCTAACTCTCTATTGTTGTCCAGCCCAAAGTCCCTCTGTCTCCACAGCAAATAAGAAAAACCTTTGGCCATATCTTGCCAGCTTCTTTCATCTGTTTTGGGAAGAGATAGATTTGGACCCTATCTAATCCCTTGAACAGATGGACACTATGGGTTTCCACATGTTTTCCTCTGGTGTGTTACATTACTTATCTTACCTAACTACATCTTCAGTTCAGGATAGATTTTTATTCCTCACCAATGCACTACTAATGCTTTAAAAAATGTGTTCCAATGGAGCACCTTGTGGGTGTTCCAGAGATATCAGTCTCAGGGGCTGACTACCTCTAGAGCATCCCTTTCACTGTTTCCAAGGGGAACACCACTATAAAACCAAACAGACATTTTAGTTGCCAATTATTCTATCTGTTTGCATGACCACATAAAACAAAGGAAGAAAAAGCACACATGCTTTTTTCCTAAGAAGTTCATGACAGGTGCTCATTTGAGACAGATAGAAATGTCTGAAAACAAAGGTGCTTGGCAGCAAGAAAATCAGAGACAGAATCCAAGTTGGACTTGGCTTTCAACTCCTATAATTAAACTGCTGTAAAAGCATCTGAGATTTCCATGAGGGTATACAAACCTGAACAAAATCTATAAATCTATTTCTCTATTGACTGTCCAATTCTCTTACTCATTTAAATGAAGTCATTAGGATTTATACTCAAAACTGAGCCTTAAGTCAGATGTGTGTTAGCTGTCCCAAGATTTGCTTTTTAAGGCATAGTACTTGGAGGGAAGAACAAGTTTTTAATCCTTATCTGTGTGCCAGATTTAATAAACACATCTGCAGCAGACTGCTAACACAACCACTTAAAATACTTGGGTAGAATTTATGCCCTCTTAAATATACTCTGCCATTTATCCAATAAAATGTGATTATAAAAACAACAAATTCACCTGATTTCTGAAATATTTACATCCCATTTTAGGACCAAAACCAAATATAATTAATAACTATAAAAACAAGGGCTAGGAAACCACCACTGTTTTGTCATACTTTCATTTGTTGACAGTGGTTTTGGTTAATTGAAACGTGTCCTGTGAAGAGGAGGGGGGATTGTTTTTGGGTTTGATATTTTTGTTTGCTTGTTTGTTTGGGGTTTTTTTGAGATCACAGACAGCGATGGGAGAAAAAGTCAACAATAACCAACAAGAGATTTCACCAAGAATTCAAACCAACCAAAACTGAAACCTGTTTTGATTGGAAATGAAGAAAAGGAAGTGGGTGCTCAGATCCAGATCTAAATTGGGTTTAGCCAGTGGTTTGGGGTTTGGTTTCATGACCAAACCTGGGCTGGGGTTCTCGTACAGACCTGATGATGATGAAACCTTCTGAACTTGAATCATGTAGTGTGAAACCTCATACCCTGCTGTCTGGAGACTTTGGTCCCCAAGACTGGAAATCTTTTCATGGTTAGGACTGGTTCACTGACAGTACAGTTTTAGACGTGTCTTTTGGAATGGATTCTTCAAATTTCCCTTCCTCAGTTGCTGTTTTCCATGATCTTAGAATCATCAAGTTTGGAAGAGACCTTTAAGATCAAGTTCTACCATGAACCCAGCAGTACCAATGTAATGTGATGCACAGGAAGAACTTTCTACAAAAATCTGACATTTCCAACCGATATTCCAAGTATTTTAATTAACCATTTTGGCCCTCATGCAAAAGAATCACCTTTGGCTGTCACTAATATCCAGCAGAACAAGATCCTCAGGAACAGGAGGAAGGCAAGGAGCAGAGCACAGACCCTGACTTTCAGGAGAGCAGATGATGCCTGCTGTAGGGGACTGGTGGGTGGCATCCTGTGGGCTCTGAAAGACTGAGGCTGTCTCCAGGGCCATGCTCTTCTCAGCACAAGAAAGCCCCAGCCCTGTGCTCTGCATAGCAGCAGAGCAGCTTGTCTAAACTGGGAAATCCTGACACAGCTCCAGTGCAAAAACCATACACAGAGGGTAGAGGAAGGACAGGCTACAAAGGATGAACACAAAACATTTCTCAGGCACAAAAGGATGCTCCTAGCAAAGTCAGAGAGTCCAAAGTGGTGTGTTAAAAACTACAAGAACTTCTAGAATCACTTCAGTAGCAGAGGGAAGAAAAGGAAGTGGTTCTGCTGTTAGAAGGGGTGGGTGAGCTTTACAACAGCCCACCCAGGTAAGGCTGAGGCACACCATGTTTTCTGTGCCTCAGGTTTCACCAGCAAGGTCTACCCAACCCTTTTGTCTATCCAGCCCAAATACGGCTCAAGTGCAGAAGAAGCTCTAAGCAGTCAAAGCAAAGTCAGGAATCTCTTAAGAAATGAGGTCCCCATGCTCCCAGAGCGGGTGGAGGCAAGAGTGCAGAGACCACTGGTGGCATGGCAGGACACTCTCCTATCATTGATGGAAAGCTAAGGAGACAAAGGGAGGCCCCCAATGACTGAAGAAAGGCAAATATTTGACCTATTTTCAGAAAGAGCAACTAATGGAGATGCCCTCAAATCCTGGACGCAGCGCCCTTTACCGGAACACTTCAGAGGACTCCCCAGGGGAACTCTGGGAGCTTCCCAGCTCCTTACTGTCCAAGCTACAGAAGTATCTTGGCTGCACTGCTCCATAACAGTGGCAACATCAATTCAAAAAGGAGACAAAACGTGCCACCAGGACCAGGAGTGTGAGTGAAGACAGTCTGTTCCCAGATCAGAGGATCCAAGCCTGTCCCACTTGCACTGGCTGTTAGTTCAGTGCTCAGAGGCCACAGCATCCGTGCAGTCCCACAATCTACAGTATGGAATTATTGCTATAAATGGAAGCAGTTATGCTGGCAATTGTTGTCTTTGGGTCAAACTGAGATGTGAAAAGATGTGCTTAAAGCAAAATTCACTCCTTTACTAAAAAATAAACACTGCCTTTGCCATAGATCCAGCTCTTTTTTCTCCCCTGTATACGTACATACATAAATACATTTATGTACACATTATTTCTTTTATATACACACACACTCCCCTCTCCATATAAGGTCTTGGTAAATACAAACTGGATTTGACTCGGAAGGGAAAGAGACAGTTTAATTTTAATAGGCCAAGCACGCATATCAGACAATACGAAGGACAAAAAAAATCCCAAGCTAAGACCATGTAAGGTATGTATCAACCAGTTCTGAAAAAGGTTCCCACTGGAATTATTCCAGACTAAAACAATGAGTCATCCCCTAAGGAATCCTGTCCTCACATGAAATATATAAATCATTGTCCATTTTGGAAGGATTACGCCAATAGCACATATCATTAAAATGTTATTTCTTTTAATAGTGCTAAGACAAAATCCAGCATTTTGTTCCATAGATCCTGATTTGCAGTGTTACCAGAGTCTCACCACGGTCCCCCAGGGACTGAGGCACAAGGACATTCAGTTCTTGCACAGTCAATGTATGTTCCCATATGCCTCAGCAACTCTGGGCAAATGCAAACAGGATCCTGCATTTCAGAGGTTCCCTCCCTTTTTTCTTTTCTTTTTTTTTTTTTTCAGTTCCATGAGGCAGAAAAGCTCCATGAGGTGATTGTGGTAGAATAGAGACCAGAACATCCTAATGTCATGCCCAGAAATCCCAATGCTTGATGTACAACATGAGCAGCTTCGTGACTTCTCAAATTTAAATACTGTGTCTCTTTGACAGTCCTGGTACCAAAATTACTGAATTTCTGCTATTTACTGAAGAGGACAAAGAGGGGATGTGCTACCTGAGGGCAAAATAAGGCTGAAAATACTAATGGAAAGCATAAGGTTAATGGCATAAACGTTGGGGTAGGTAGAACAAGTTCCTTCTATGACGTTCCAAAGGAACAGGGTTAACTTTCTATCAAGTGTTTCCTGTTAGAAAAGTGGAATGACAAACACCATTTTCAGTGCATGATTTTGAAGAAAGGCCTATCATGTGACACTGAAATATCACACAGATAAATCGTTATTCCTGCACATAATTTGTTCTCCATAACCCCCAAATGCTTCACTCCAAGTGTCACTGAACTGTGTATTGTACAAATATATGCCCCACTAAAACTGCCTCGTAACGCCAGCTGAACAACTGGTCCCTAACTTCCATGGAGAGAGAAATCAAGCAGGGCTTCTCCATTTTCAAAAGGAAACTCACTCATCTGCACAGCTAATGAGGACATCAGCATTTCTTTTCTCTGGTATCGTTTCTACCACAGTCTCAGCCAAGGGCTCACAATGCAGCCTCACAAAGCAGCACACTTTATTTTGCACCCTGTAGGGACAGCCACCATTTGTCCCAGCCAGAGCCATGGCTGTACCACTCCTCAGGCATCTGGGGCACAGAAAAAGGAGCCTGGTGGGCACTGAAAGCACTGCTTGGCCACTGCTGCTGCATCGTGGCTCGCTCTGGAGCAGAGCCCCACTGGCAATGCCTGATTTAGGGCTGAGCTCAGCATCTGAAGGGGGCTCTACCACAGCTCCTAAAAGCTGAACAAACACAGTCTCTCTCTTTGGTCAAGTCTGTAACATTAAGCGCATGTGGTACAAGGTCTCAGTGTCAGGAGTTCGTTCTTTTTTGTGAATTAATACACACGAACAACTGAAATAACCATGAAAAAGTTTATGCGGCATTTTTTAAAAGTTACCTAAATGAACATTATAAACATGAATGGTGGAACAGATAAAGCATTTTTGCCCCAGGCCTTTCAATTTTTGTTTATTGTCCCAAACCAGGCTACAATTCTATGGTACGCTCAGGAAAATAAAATGAATCGTGGGACTCTGAGGAAGAAAAAGCTTAGTAATGAGCCTTGCAGTCCAATCAACCAGTCCTCATCAGCCCAAAAACAGTTCCATCTTTGCAATCCATTTTTTTGTGATTTCTCTTCCACAGACTGCTACTACTGCTTCCCTTGGGAGAACGTACCATGGCAGCTTTCACCCCCAGGAATGTTCTCCTGACATCCAGCCTGGATACGGCTTTTTCTCAGTTTTACCCCTTTAGCTCTAATTAAAACTCCTCTGTGTCAGGAGAAATCCATTCAGCCTGGAGCCTTTGCACTCAGTTATTACTCGTGGGCAGCTGGCTGTGCATCACCTCACACTCACATAAGGGCTTACAACATCTAAACGCAGCAGAGCTCAAAGGCCAGGAAAAGATCAGGACTGCTCCAGCTTTCATCAAGGAACCACCTTTTAGACTTCTGTTAAACACTGAACGCAAGCTGTACTGGTAGCACAGTGTTTTGTAAAGCAACTAATTGGCATTTCCAGTGCTGAAGAGAACAAGTGTTTGTCTTCTTGCATTATTTTCATATAAATCCCTTGATCAAGTATTTATAGTAAACCTAATAATGGTTTTGAAAAAGTATCCAGAGTAACAATATGCAGAAAAAAAGAAAGAGCACAGTGACTTTTATCTTAACTGTGAGCTATCCTTACACATCCAGGCTTTGGGGTCAGCCAGGACTAGTAAGTTCTGAAATATTTCAACATTTTTAGGCACTGTATTATAACTGACAAAGTTTGAAAGATAATGACCGGAACTATTGTTCTGTTCTATTCTTATTGAAAGAAAATACACCAAGAGCAAAGCTACGAGTTTAAAACAGTTTTATAGATACTGTAGAAAAGAAATACTCAGATTTTGTTGCTAGACAAAAAACCATTAAAAAAAAAATCAAATACTCAATGAGCAGTTTGACTGAGTCATCACAGCAGTTCCCTCAGGCAAGTTACTGAGGACCATGATCCATGACCACTGGAATCAAGGAAAAGACTCCCACAAAAATGCCTACAGGCTGTGGATGAGGCCTTTAAAAATCTCAGTGTTTCTGGATTTGCATCCATGAAGTGGAGGTGAGATTTTACCACCCAAGTGCTGCAAGGACAGCTCTGTTAGTCTGTGCTTGGTCCATGGAAGGATGAGAACCACATCTGTAGCTACACATGGAAATGCCACCAGGTGGACAGATCCCCAAAGCCATAAGCTAGAAGGGATTTACCGTTAAACACTTCCATGAATGTGCAAAGCTGACACAGTTTGTCACAGGGCTGGGAATACTCAACTCCTGGGGCTGCCAAGGGCTCCTATTTGTGTTCCACTTTGCATCGAATCATAGCTTGTGCAAACAATATTCAACTTTCCTTCTCTTCTTCTTTAAATTATTTTACTTTTGAGCCCTGCCTTCCTCCTCCCATTCCCCCAGCAAGAAGCTGGCAAGGGATGTGGAGCATCTGGGCTGGAGATGACAGCTGGTGGGTGAGACAGCGTCAAGCTCTTTGCTGGCTTTTGCTTGGGTCTTCTGGGAATGAACCAGAACGAGATTTCTTCACAATCATCACCCCATCTTTTGCCCTTGAATAAACTTCAGAAGGGATCACGAGCCAAATGCTCTTTGGGCAAATCAGAAGGAGTTTTCATAGTCCATATCCCAGACTTGGTTGGAAAACAGGATCTCTGCCCCGTGGGAAATTCCAGTGTTCCAAAACATGTTTTGTGCTCTAACTTGGAAAAGTTTTTTTTCAGTATGAAGGTTTCCTCAAAAGTGTTGTCTTTAAAACATTACATTCTAAATATAATGTTACTTAGAGTGTGATATAGACATAGGATACTAAATGCAGCACGAGCATTAAATTTTATCAGTACCATTTAGAATTAAATATTACAAGGAAAAAAGCCCAGGCAGGGGATTGTGTGAATGCAAGTTCTGTTTGAAATGATGAGGACACCTTTGAATCTCTCTGTGGCCCTTTTTTGTGAGTGCATAAAACACCATCGGGTGTCATCAAATAATTTTTGTTTTGTTTTTATTGTTACACAACATTTAATGAATACTTGGGCATGTGTTCACCTAGGATTCCTTACAGGAAGCCCCTGTGGCTGTAATGACCTGCGCTGCTGGAGCAGTGGCCCTCCAGCTCTAAATTGTAAAGCCTGTCCCCAAACACTGGCTAGAGCAGTTTTCTCCTTTCAGTAAAAGCTCTCTTGCCAGGTCATTGATACTGCAGCTCAAAGGCAGCAGGTATCTCTGGATTTATGGCTGGCATGGGAAGCACATCCCACGCCTGTGCTCCAGCCCCACACCTTGGTGCTTTGCTGGGAGGAGGACACAGACAATGAGCTCCCTGTGAGCCAGCCCTGTGTAATGCCAGCCTGGTCAGCTCCTTGTGCAAGCCCAGGAGTATCAAAGGCGGGCAAGGAGCAGCTGGAAGCCTGGAGCCAGGCTCCTTTCCACGTTAGACATGTGACTAATGGGATGATGTACCCGCAGCACTATGGGTGCTGGGCAGGAATGTGCCTCCACAAGCAGCAGCCTCTGCCTGGCAGCAGGGTTCACCCGAAGGGAAGCAGCCCCAGCCCCGTGGGCTTGTGCAGCAGGGCTCCCCGCAGCCTCAATCACCTTAGGAATACCTTGGCTACGAGGCTGGGAGAGATCTGAGCTGCGGGGTTGGAAGAGAATAATGCTGGTGTGGGTGCACGAGACTGACTTCATCTGCACATAGACCCTGATGGCCTCGAATGGGGCTGCAGGGGAAAAGAGAGGAGAAAACCAGCCCAGGGTGTCCCCAACACATGGCAGCAGCACTACCAGTGTGCTCATGACATCCAGTAGACAAGACAGCCACAGAAAATGAGATGAAAGCTGCAGCAAGCAAGTAATTGGGGCGCTCATCAAAAGGAATCTGTCTGAGAATGGCTGGGAGCAAACACCCAGGTGTGGAGTGCTGCTCTGGGCACCTGGGCTCACATTTGCAGGCTGGGAGGCAAACAGAAAGCTCAACAGGCCAGATCCCAGTCTCTCAGCAGTTACTGGGGGATTTAGACTGAACTCAATCACATCTGCATTAAATCCTCAGTGGACACAAACATTTCCCTTCCTGGCTGCACAAGCCCCCTCAGCTGGTTTTGCTGCTGGTCCTTGTGAGGAGTGAAGGGCTGCATTTGTAGGTACTGCAGAGGGATGAGCTGCCACTTGGTGCCTCTTCTCCCTCCCTCCCTCCCTCCATGGCTGACTCCTATCACTGAATGCTACAGCCTGATCCCCCCTTCCCTCTGACCCTGTTCATTATTTATGCCAACACACAAGCACTCCTGATTTATCAAAGTATTGTCCATCATTCCATCACACAATTACTTTTTAGATTCTCCATATCTCAAATTGCTTCTCCAAACGAATAGCTTCAGGGCCAGGGATTATTTACTGGCAACCATGAGTCTGTCAAACCCTCCAGATGTTTATTATTACTGCTGCTTTCCAGGGTGTCAGCCAATAGCTGTGTTTGTGGCTCACCCTTCGCCAGGATATCAGATAAGTGCAGCTGACAGTCCTGGATGTAGCACTGGTCACCCTTTGATCCAGAATTCACTCTGCCTTCTGCCAGGCTGCAAAATGGTCCACCATCAGTCTGTGAATCTGGTCTCACCACTTTGTTGGTATTTAAACGTTTTATTTATCAGCCAAAGGGATATTACAGATGGCTAAATTGTCTGATTCTGAATTTAGCCTTGTAAATGGCTGACAAATTGTGGCAGGGTGTATTGCTGGCTGATAATACAAGGAATATTTTAAATGGCACAAGTTTTATCAGTCATTCAGTGCTCAAGATAACCTCTGTGTTGGGGAAGGTGAACTTTCCAACAGGACAGAGGTAGAGAGTGTTCTGTGGAAATTTCATTCTGCTTCTCCCAGCACATTTTCTCTCCCTCCTCACTGAATAGTTTTCTGCTCTTCTTGGACCTCAACATTTTAACCAGAATTAGTTGCAGAAACATACCCTTCAAATAACTAAAATAAATCAGCTGGGGCCCCCTGGGCTTCCAGATAAAACTCCATGCACACAAGTCCTATTAAAAATCAAACTTGTCCTGAAATCCAAAGAACAGAACTGAGTCTGTTCTTCTTCCAAGCAACATCCCAAAGAGAGAAAGAGCCGAAGGAGGGAGGATGGAACAGGGCGAAGCAATTCCTGCAGCAGCAGCAGGGGCTGTGTGCCAGGTACTGGGTGGAGATGGAGCAGGGGATGAATGGAGAGTCCCTGGGGATTCTGCCAGCTGCCCGGACTCAGCACTGAGCTAACCTGTGCCACGGCTGGGTGGGGCAGGGCATCAGGAAGCCATCGCCGCCTCCCAGCTGTTCCTTCCTTCCTCCACCCCTGCTCGGAGCTGCGGAGCCAAGCCCGGAGGAGGGTGTTGGCAGGGCAGAGCGCCGTGCCAGCGGCAGAACTCGTGTTTAGCTCATGGAATTCTGTGTGCATGCAGGGACCAACACGCCCGTGCTCTGTGCCGAGCCCTGTGAAGGAGAACAGCCCACGTGAAGCAGGCTAGCAGAGGTGAGGGGCAAACCAGCGGTGCACTGCCAGCGTTTCCATGGATCAAGGGCAGTTCTGCTTTGTTCCTGCTGTGGGAAAAGTCCTGCTGCAATAGTAACAACTTGCATTTTTATGGATCCCTCGTGCTTAACAAGCGGACAGACTGTTTGTCTAAGCATCCCTTCTCCCACCACGGAAGTGGAGCAGTCTCCTGGCTGAAACACCGTGTCTGTGTTGGGGCAGCACTCCGAACCTCCCGGGCACTTGGAGCAGTGAATGGATGGATTAACAAAGGTGTCTGAAGCACACCAAAGGACCAGCCCAGGCTCTTGCAGTATCCAAAGCTAGGCAGGGCTCCTACTGATTTCCAGTAGAGCTCAGACTCTGAGCATTAGAATTCCTGCTCAAGTCCAAGTAGCTAACTGCCTTGGAAGTTCAGCCTGAGAAAAAATTCCCTGCAGACAGGCAGTGATCATCACTGTGCTAGAACCTGACTTGGCACACCACTATCTGCAATCGGCATCTTGACAACTGTGCCAGAAAATCTATTTTCCCCTCCCCCGAGAGAATAAATTCTTCCAATTCACCAAATGGATACAATTCATTCTACCCAAGTAGTCCCAAAGTTACACTGAATCATGAAAAAAGATTAAAGGACACAGAATCACTTTATCAGTATACTTGCAAAAAACTTCCTGTTCTCTGAAACCTCCACAACAACATTCTTTGATGCATTGCTTCTAAGCTTTTAGACTTTTTAAATACTACCCAAAATGGTATGGCTGTAAAATTAATAGCTGCAACCCTCAATTTGCAAAACATGTTCATCTTTGCAATGTTCTGACAAAGTTTGCACTCAAGTTTAAATATCAGAAGTTGAATCTGAGCTGAAAACTGTCTGTGTTAGAGACCACAACTCACGTGGGACTGAAGTTCAGCTCTGTATTCAAACCAATAAAAGGTGATTATTGGCAAAATGCTTTATCTATGGACCACCAGCCACTAAAATGTCTTCCTTCTCTTGCCCTAAACAGTCCAAGTCTGTAACTTCCTGGATTGATTTCAACACTATTTTACCTATAAACCTCTGAAAATGGTTGCTGATTTGGGATATAAGTTAAAAAGTGTCAGAGATGTAAGCAGTACTAAATGTATCCTTCATGGACCTTACTGAAACGAGTTCATTTAAGCTGTGCTAGTGCTCCTGGCCTTGAACGCCCCAAAAAGTCAAGTCTCAAAAGCCCTCAGTGAATACATGTTTAACACTTTCTTATTCCCCTTCTGTATTTTACCTCCTTAGATATAAAGCTTTTCCCTAAATCTGAGTTTCTTTGGTTAAAATAGTGCTTGCTAGGTTAAGGAAATTGAGGTATAAGAAATACAGCAGTGTCAATAAAAGTAGAGAAGTTTTTTTTCTGCTTTTACTTTTTCCTTTTTTTTCTTCTTTTTTTATGAGACATAATAAAACTGCTAGTTACAAAGAAACTGGAATACATTTTTCCTAATGCACATCTTGCCGGGAAGAATCACAAAGCAGAGAGCAGAGTAGCACAACATTCCAGCAGGAATTCTCTACAGACTCTCTCACAGGCTGGCCCAAGCAGTTCTCACTGCCAAAGTGATGTCAAGCACGGGTAAGAAACCCAAAAAGCTCTAATCTATCCAAGTTTGAACATGAAACAGCTCTAAAATATTCACCAGAAGACACTTTCCCCAAGGAAAAGCAGAGATGAACTCTCCAGTTTCCAAAAGAGAAAGAGGGAACAAATCACACCCTTCAAGTCTGTAATGGAAAGAGAATTGCTGTGCACAGCTTTCCCCTCTCCTACACCAGTGACTAACAACAGACCCCAGACACCTCTCCCCTCCTGAGATGGGAGGGAAACATCTCAGGAAAAATCTCATGTTCATTAATTGGAGGAGAGGAAGCTTTCAGCCAAACCAAAATGAAACTAAGTCAAGTTTTCCAGCAGCCAAAATGAAGTCCATGTGTTCCATCGGTGCAGGAGAGCCACGGTGCTGGAGCAGAACAGGCTGGGTTTTCCAGAGCCCTCTCCACAGGGAAGGACCTGGGTCACAGGGAAGGCTGAAGAAAGCTGGCTTTCTGGCAAAAGAGCAGCTGAGCAGGAGGAAAAAGCACAGAAAGCCTGAGGGGGACTGCTCTGCCGGGCTTCCCAGGCCGTGCTAATGCCAGTTGTGTGATTCTGTGATCCCAAAGTGCACGGGGCTTTGCACAGCCCTGATCACACTGCCTGCCTGGGGAAAGGGAATCCTTGGCAAACCTGGGGGCCAGCTGCAGCTGGCTTCACAAGAACAGCAATTTGGTGGGCTTTTTAAGCTCTTAGAATGGGGACACACATAAGTAACTCCAGAAATGAAATCACAGAATTTAAAAATGTGAAACTCAGAAATACTAACTTCATAAGCTGAATTCAGCCCCATCTTTAACAAAAAGAAAATGCAATATGAGAATAATCACAGCACATAAATATCTCTAGCAAAGAAACCTTAAAATAAATTGAATTCATGCAGTGATAACCATACTCATCCAGTAATAATGCCTGCATAATAAAGGGGGAAAGGGAAAGAGAAAAGAAAAGGCACTGAGGTAGCACAGATGCAAGACATGGACAAAACATGTATCATGCACACTCAGGTATGGTATTTGCTAGGCTGCTTGCTAGATGAAAACCTTTTCTATGTATGCAGCTCTGCCACTTGGGAGTAACGTGATCATTTTTACTGAACAGCAATAACACTTGATGGCTTCCCCCACCCCTCTGTATCCTATAGCCATCACTTCCTGCTAGTCCTTCAAATTCTCCAGCTCAGTGTGAAACACAGCTCCTTCCACCTCAGAGTTAACAAATACAGGCTAAGCTTCTCCATGAGCATTGCACTGCGTCTGTAACACTCTGACATTCTCAAATATCCTTTCAAATAACCTTTAACCTAGACTTTATCTGTTTACTTAGCAGCAAGGTGGGCACGTGAGATCATCTGCAACACCTTGTATTTTGCCAAGCAAAATCCAGCTCAGTTGTAGGATTTTTAAGCAGCAGGATGTCTCTCACCATGCCTAGCACCAGGGGCTGAGCCAGGAACCTTAAACCATGAATCACTGCAGCCTGAGTTAAATCCAAGTCCTGTACTTGGGATTTTTATTAGACATTGCCTCTCCAAGAACTAGATGTGTCCTCTCCACAGTGAATTCAGCTCTGAGTTTTCAAGCTGCCTAAGGTAACACTTTTCTCCTGGATAGCATTTGAAAAGTCTCTGAGTATTTTATGAAACAAGCTTATGTTCAATACCTCCACACAAGAAAAATGAGGCACACCGATGAAGTTACTTATCTGAGAAATAGCCCAGGCCAAATAGTTGATAAAACTCAGGTATTCTGAAAAAGATATGGGCAGCTCAGAGATGTGTGACAACTGCCTTCTAAGTGCTGTAATTGATGCAACTCTTCAGGTTTATCCTAAATTTATTTGTAAAAATATGACACCATTCACTGACCTGAGTAAAATGAACCCATGGTTTCAACAAGGCACAAAAGAAAAAATACACATATTTCAAGAGCATGATTCACTCCATTGCCCACTGCTCCTGAGAAAGAGTCAAAGCATTAAATGCAGACTCCAGTGTCATTACTGTCACAGGAATTGCTGCTGCTCACATCAGATTCTCAGATCAGCTCTGCAGCACAGTGTGGGGCAGCTGGGGACACACGTCCCCTCTGGGTGTGCTGCACCCACTCCTGGGTCACTGACAGAGCTTCAGCTTTGTGCCTTTGGCTTGATGCTAACTCTGACAACTGCCAATTTTAATGTATTTTCTCTTTTGCTATGCACAGCCTCTGATGAGCTGCACGTATTCCTGCTGCAAATAAATATTGGATGCAAAGGAACCCTTTTGTAAGAAATAAGAGCATAGCTCAGCATGCACAAATTTGATTTAAACAAGTTCCAGGGCTATCTATGCTTTGTACTGGGAGTCTATTTTAAAATTGCCTTAAATAAGAATTTTAATGGGAAAAAGACAGGCAGGGAGGTGGGAGTGATAACCCTTCCACCCCCATATTCTCTAACTTTGGCCACCATGGCAGGTTCTCCCCTCTTTGAGGCTGCTGTGTATTGGCAGGCTGTCCCAGCAAGCAGGGGCACCAAAGCCCAATTTCTGCCTGTAGCACATCCTGGTTACATTCTGTGAAGCCAGCCATTTTCAGAAGTGGCACATTACCACGGCCAAAGATAGAAAGAAGAACACCAGGTGTGAATGAACCCAGGTGACAAGAGTGAGCAGGACATTTTGTATTCTCTGGTTTTGGGTATTTCTGTTGCACAGTCCACATTTCATCACTCAGAATCCTCAATGTGAGCATGGCTCATGCTAACCCAACTGTGCAGCTGAGGCCAGAGTCCACGCAGACTGACACTTGTCTAAGTGCTCCCAAAGTGTTGCAAGGTTTATTTAGCTACACATTTTTCATTTGTGTATTTTCTATTGGAACAAGAAATGCTTCAGTTCAAAAAAAGAAAGCGTACCTCTTGTTCTGCCAAATGTTTGGCAGAAACCCCAGTTTCATGCTCTGTAGGAGCAGCAGGTAAGCTGACTGAGTTTCAGTGATTCCCTCCTTGCCCTGTTCCTGGTGCACTCAGTAAAAGTGCAATGTCAGTGCCTGTTGGAAGGCAAAGCCCCTGTGCTGTGCCTCAGCCCTGCAGCACCTATCTGAGGGGCTGGGGCTGCAGCATCACAGAGGCACGGGCAGGCTCCCCTGGCAAGGCACACATTGCAATAAAGCTCAGCACGCAGAAACAGACAGTCTGCTCCCATTCTGAGTAATGTCTGCCTTCTATTCAGCACCACGGCTCACAATGAGAGCAACAAAGACATGCCAGATGAAAAACATCACACTGCGAGATCCCTGCTCGCTGCAGAAAATCCTGTCCCTGCTTACTGAGACATTTCCCCAAACTGTGCAGGCAAAAACAGAGGTTCATGTTAGAAAGGGGGAAGGGGGAAAAATGAAAATTATTTGTGTCCAGATTGTTTGTTTTTGAAGTCTTAGCCGGATCAAAATCTGATTTCCATGGGTTTTGCTGCAGAGCCTGTGTGGGGTTTCCCCAGCTTGGGTCCTGGAAAGGTCCATTGACACTCATACCACCTAAAAATGCTTGGCACCAGTTCTGCTAAGGCAGGGCTGGAGGCCTCGCGGGCAGGCTGCAGCCAGGAGGAAAGCTTGGCCAGAGCAGGGCCTGGGAGCTGGGCTGCAGGGACATGTGATCCCAGCTCATGTGCTCAAAGTGACACACACATTGGTTGGGAGAGGTAACTCACCAGCACGCAAACATGTTGGTTAGCTAGGACACTGAATTGACCAGATTTTTCAATGGCATAGTATTAAGCATTATATATTTTTTCTAGAGAACTGATTCAGTTACCTGACTTGCCTTGATTTCCTCTGGGTTTACATTATCTTGTTTTAAAGGCATTCCCTGTGTTTATGTGCATCGCAAATAATGAGCCACCCTAAACTACTCACTCAGATCAATACTCATTTTTCTTTTCAGAGTGACTATTATTCATTTTTATATTTCATTTTATAGCAGAGAATAACTATTTAGAAAGTATTAAAAATAAGAGATCTTAGCCTATTAAAATCATACATCAGAATCAAAATGCGTGGGTTGCAAATAATTCATTTGTTGAAAATAAATCCTCTGAACTATTTGGCAAATAGTCATGCATGAAATTCCCATTCATATTAATTCTGTTGATGAATGATCTAAAGAGTGGAAGAAGTTTAACACATTAATCAAAAAGTCTCATAAACACCATTAGCTAACAGCCTCTGCTACAAAAACTTCACCTGGTCCTGAACAAGAGATGAAAGGCAGAGTTCACACACAGTGTGCTACTAGAGAGCAACAACCTGCCTGGAGGTTCTCCAGTCACCTCTTGAGCAGAAAGTTTGATGCATTTCTGACATTTTAGTTCAAGCTGAAGTGACAGCCCTGCCCTAAGCCATCAGAACTCAGTCTCTGCCTTGTGCTCAGAATTCGGATGAGAGTAGTCCCACATCTCCCCTCTGCCATTCCAACTCATGAACCTTGGAATAATGCCACCTTTGCACTAAGATACAGCCCGTTGCTCTGGGCTGGAGGCCTCCATCAATCCCACATCCCAAGCAGACACACCCTGCCAAGGAAAACCAACCAAGTACCCGTGGCACTCTGCTCTGCAAGGCTGCAAACCCAGCACCACACCTTCTGACACTCAACCTTCCCTATCAGCATTTGGGAAACTCCATTTGCAGATGGTTCTGGTGAGGAGAAGTGGGGGTTTTAGGGTGCAGCATTTGGGTATCAGCTTACCCTTACAGAACAGTACCTGCATAAGGTGTTTTTTATATGTATATATATATATAATTTTTATATATAAAACTCTATAATCTCTAAGCAAAAACCTGTCTGAAGAACCTCACATTAAGCCTCTATTTTCATTATATTATGATGATTCACTGCTAATCCAAAACACCTTCAGACCTAGGCCCAAGATGTGGTACAATTCATTGATCTTTGATCCAGAAGAGAATAACAGATTGAAGCAAGCATATTTGGAGAAAGGCCTTTTTGATGGGATTTTCAGCCTGGCTTCTTACTGAAAGAGGATTAGATAATTGATTATGAGTTGATTACTGACCTTCATCCAACTTTGAAGCCAACTAAAATGATGTTTCAGTTACATTTAAATTCATTCAGTTACATTTCAAACCCAATTCAGTGTTTTTATGTGAAGTAAGATAACACGCCATGGCTTCTGCTTTGTGCATTTTGATTCTTTTAAAACAGAGGAAGTCAGAAATGTCGAAACCTCACCAGAAATTCCGCTCAGCATGAATCCTTACCCAGCAGAACTGCTGTGCTAACAAGGATGTGTTCAAGCACATTTATATGGCCCTCAGGAAGAAATGTACTTCACCCAAAGCCTGACAGCAAGAAAATACCCTTTGACTTCAGGGAGCTTTGCATTAAAAGTGAGATGATTAGTGACCCAGGGTAAAAATAGCAAACTATTTAATGCCACTTCTCAGGGCACCCAAATTATCATATTAAAATCCATTTTATCATTGGCGAAGTCAATCAGGTTATAAATGCAAACAGATGTTCTAATGTGGCTCTGGCATTTGGCTTCGGGCAGACTAAATGGAACACTTTCAGTTTCACACAGTGCAGTTTCTGTGAGGTTAAAGTGAACCCAGTGGTTTCTCCCCCAGCACTGTCACTGGCTGTCACTGCACTGCTGTTGCTCTGTCACTGCCAGGAAAGCCTGGCTGGCCTGAGGACACTGCTCCTGGGTCAGCTGGAAAGACAGGGAAAAGGGGCAGGAGGATCCACTCCCACTCACTGCCTGTGCAAAGAGGCTTTTGAAGGCTTGCCCAGCCCAAAGCAGGACACATGGTGCTGCTGCCCTGGCTGCCAGGAGCAGCCAGTGTGTGCTGTGACACGGGGCTGCTCCCACCCACAGAGGTGTGCTCAGCCACGGCCTAAAGCACCCTGACACACACACACATCAGCCAATGCACCCTGATGTACCACACACATCAGCCAATGCACCCTGACACACCACACATCAGCCAATGCACCCTGGTGTACCACACACATCAGCCAATGCACCCTGACACACCACACACATCAGCCAATGCACCCTGATGTACCACACCCACCAGCCAATGCACTCTGGTGTACCACACACATCAGCCAATGCACCCTGATGTACCACACCCACCAGCCAATGCACTCTGGTGTACCACACACATCAGC
>JAWWEY010000172.1:148143-175447 GCA_035582745.1 Loriotus luctuosus
ATGAGGGCTGGATGGAATCATGCAGATGATCCCTGCAGTGAGAACAGGGCATGAGGGCTGGATGGAATCATGCAGATGATCCCTGCAGTGAGAACAGGGCATGAGGGCTGGATGGAATCATGCAGATATGCAGATGATCCCCTCAGTGAGAACAGGGCATGAGGGCTGTGCAGGGGTTGCTCTAAGGAGGTTGCACACTACTGTTGCTATCAGCTGCTGTGACAATAATGCAAAAACTCTGAAAGCATCAAAGGACAGTCACAGAAGGGGGTGTAGGAATGGATGCTGATGGACCTGTAAGCCTGAAGAGCTGAAGCAAAACTGGGAGAGAATTTATCCCAGAAGACATGCACATTTTCTGGAAGATTTATCATTTTACACGTCCTGCATTATTCCAGTAACCTACTGGTCCAGCCATCCACAAAGCTGAAGATTACTCCGAGTCACAGAGGGACACTTGGAGCCAGGATCTATCTGAGGAGACTGTGGGGTCACTTGGCTGCAGAATAACCAAGCTTCACTTTTACATTAGCCTAGATCAAGCAGTGACCTATCAAACCTGATTCACTGGGAACATTGGCTTTGTTGGACTCGATCTGTTTCCTTTTCCCCTACGTCTGCAGCACCAGCACAACCTGCTGTCCCTGCAGCTTGCCAGTCAGGAGTTCTCTGGCACAGAGTGGGTCAGTTTAGTTTGGAGGGAATCACAGGGTGGGTGATCTGGTCCCAGCCCCCTGCTCGAGCTGGGTCATGCCAGAGCACATGGGTGTGCAGAGGGCTCAGGAGTGTCTCCAGGGAGGGGACTCCCCTCCACTATGGGTGATGTGTCCCTGCACAGAAAAGCAGATTTTGCTCGCTGTGCCTGAGTTTGGGCCCGCTGCCCTTGTCCTGCTGCCTGGCCCCATGGGGCAGAGCCTGGCTCCATCCCCTGGCCCTCCCTGCAGATCCTGGCAGGCACTGAGGACATCCCCTCTCAGCTCTCTGTTTCTCTCAGATTATCCTCCTGGTTCTGTCACTCCTACAGCCACAGTCACCCTGTCAAGGACCTTTTGGTGCCTGTAGGACACAAAAGCCACAGATTCAGCGTTTCTGCCTGACACAAGCTGCAGAAATATTCTGTGATGTACAGGGTCCTGCTGGCAGAGATCTCTGAAACCCCTGCTCGTTCCCAGGACTGGGTGCTGCAGGAATGCCAGGAGTTTTTCTTTCCACAAATAGATGTTTCAGGCATATTTGCTTAAACCCTTGAGGTTGACAATCACCAAGACTTCTTCCCAGCCCAGCAGCTGCCAAGCCTTGTGAGCAGAGAGCCCCTGAACCATCTCCCCAAGCTTCTACCTGCTGCTACAAGAAGCGGGGATGGAGTGTCCCACAGCGAGCTGTCTGCTGCTGATCTTTCCCAATTAACACTTGCGTAATGCGGGGGGAATCAGGCTCTGAATGTCTTGGCACAGCTCTGCTTGGGAAAACCCCAGTGCCTGACTCGTGCAGAGCTGGAAAAGGTTTCCTGGCAATTAGAGGAAGAAGAGTATAAAGCAGTGACAGGGTTAGTCCAGCTATGAAAAAAGGCTTGTATCACACGTATTTGCAATGATGGAGATAGCAGGGACTGTCACTTGTCCTTCCCTAGAAGAGACAGTGAGTTCCATTAAAAGGGTAGATCTCTAACAGAATTCCTCTGGAATTATTATTAATTATTATTATAATTAATCATAATTTTTATTAATTATTCATCTTGGATTATTCTGAGGGATTTAGCCTGGAAAGAACTTCCTCCCAGAGGAAGAGTGACAGAAAGGGGATTTCTATGGTCTTGTCATGTTCTTCAAGCAGCTCTTCAGGCCAACAAACAAATATGGCAACCAGCCATGGTGGGTGAAGCCAAGGAACACAAGGTTGGTTTTTTTTTATATATATATATATTTTTTTTTATGTTGTCAGATGTCATGGCACAAAAATTCATGAGAAAATGCCTTGCAATTCCCAGGAAGCCTAAGAGGGGAAGCCTCTTTATTAATAAAAAGACATCTAGACTCCAAAACCTGCCCTAGGACATAAGGGAGCTGTCTAAGTAAAGAGGAAAAAAAAACCAAAACCCAACCCAAAAACTTCCTAGGAAATCCAAAAAGACATCACAACATTTCATGTTTAGGCATTTAAAATGGGGCGGGGAGAAAACAACTCTTATTCCTTCCTGTCTTTCTTATCCGAAGGTGTAAATACACAACATCTATTTAGGCAACTTATATTTAGCCTGTGGGCTCCACCAGAAATGATTACAGCAATGAGCCTAATAAGATTCATAGCTGTCCCCAAGGAGAGGGCCATGTCCTCCAGGGCAGAAGAGGGACAAATTGTCTAGCAGAAGCTAGAGAAGATGGAAAGTTCCTGCAGGACTCATTCAGAGTCAGCCTGTGCAGTGACCAGTCTGTGCAGGTGAGGGAGAACAGCCCAAAAAGCCTCTCTCAGTTATTGCACAGCAATAGAACCACTGGCATGGTGCAGTCTCCTGGCACCTCTTTCAGAAGTTCTGTGAGTCAGAAATACCCCAGGGAAAGGTCAGTCCCTGCTTTTGTCCCAGATGGGTAAGGAGGGAACAAACAGAGCAGAAGCCAGAGCCATGACCTGCAGCTGGGTCACGCTGCCCAAGGGCAGCAGGAGTGATCCCACCTGGGCTCTCAGAGCCTTCCCCAGGAATGCCAAAGGCTCCTGCTGTGCTGACTCTGCACAAAGGGAGAACCTGAGTACATTTGGCCATAAAAGTTCCAGCTAAAGTGCTTGAAGAGTAACTCTGGAGTCACTTCAGTGGAGACAACAACATCTACCACACAGAAATCAAAACAGAATTTTGAGTGCTCCTCCATCCAAAAGCCTCATTGCACCTTTCACGGACCAGGAGAGATTGTACAAAGTCTAACACTCCCCAAGTTTCTTCTGAAATGTGTACATCCTCCAAGGGAGAAAAGCTGGGTGTTTTTAGGGGGTGTCATTAGGAAGCAATTTGTTCTTTGTCACCACTTCAGCTGAATTTTGTAGGAAATATGGAGTTCTATCATCATTAGTGTTTTGATTGGAATATACCTCTTGCTCTGAGCTTCTACTAACATTAATTTCAAATCCACTCTGTTCATTAAATAAATTGTAAATGACAGAACTATTATTCAAGAAGGACTCAAACGTGTGAAAAAATCTGGACATCTGTGACACGTTGCAACTGCATTGTGTCCATCCATGTTCAATATCAGCCATCAAGCCAGGGAACCACAGAAATCCCTCAAGGCAGTACAAAATTTGAGACTTAATCTTCAAATACAGCTAACTGTGATAAGAGCCTCACTTCTGGACAAAGCTGCTGGTGAATTTTAAGAAATTGGGAATTCATCTATACATTTATGAGCCATAGAATACCAAAGTCTTGAAAAATCACGCTTGAAAACCTCTGATCACACTTGAGAGTATTGACACAGGAGATAACATTTCTGAAAATATGCACCCATCTGAATCCTAATTATGTTACTTAAAAAGGGATTGAATCTCTTTCCATATTTAATCCTATGTCAGGTCTCTCATTACCTCAGAGCTGTTTCTGCCTTGGCAAAGGAGGTGCTGATCACTCCCAGTCACCCTTCATCCTTATTTCAAGTTGGTTGTGATGTGGATTTATATCAATACTTTGATGCTTGGAGCTTTCTGATTTTAAAGCTTTTTTTTCTGTTTTTTGTCACCATCTTATTACATAGCACAAAATACAACTAACAATGATTTATAACATTTGATATTGTTAGATGCACGTGAAAAGCTCCCAGTTTGCACTTTTTTTTATAAAAACACACCCAAGAGATCCCTTTGAGAGGAACTGCATTGGTACATCTCAAGACTAGGGTGGATTTTCCTTTAAATAAGTATTTCCTAGTTCTTTGGCTCCATATGGAAATCACTAGGTGAAATGCTGTGGCCTGTAGGTCTGGCACCATAACCATAATGCTCCTTTCTGACCTCAGAATCTATCCAAATGTTTGACTTACAGTGCATCAGCATGAAAAGGAGCTTATTTTTTTCCACATCATTTTTATAGCATTACTCAGGCATTTGTGAGCAGAATGTAAAGCAGGTCCCACACGTTATGGATTTTGAAACCACTGCATTCACATGTAAGAAACAGATGGAGGATTACATTGCCAAGACCTCACCCCCTTGGTAGGGAACTAATGGGAACAACAGCACAAAAAGTCTCCAGTTTTAATTGAAGAACTAAAGATTTTTGTGATGTATTTTGCAATTAAGTGATGGAAAGCTGATTTTTGGCCATTGCTGCAGCAATGAAATCTTGCCACAGAAGCCATCCTGAAGTGCTTTCTAGCCACAAAGGATGTGAAAACAGAGATAATATCTACCAGATAAGGGAGATAACACATTTGTTGATGTTGTAGCAAGCAAACACTATTGCAGGTATTTGGTTAGTTCAGAACATGTTTAATTTGTCTATAACAGAAACCTGTCCTGTGTCATTACATGCCAGGCCCCCCTGCACAGAGGCTCTTTGCACTGTCTCCTCCTCCTCTCCTGTCTCAGACATCATCTCCAGCCATGGAGCAGCTCTGCTGGAGTGGAGGTGAGTGTCCCCGAGCCAAACCGTCCCAGTGGTGATGGGGAGCAAAGCCAGAAAAGCCAGCCTTTTCTGCTAACAGCTCAAACTCTCTCATCGTGGCTGTGGTGACACTGTTTTCAGCAGAAACACCAAAAATTCTTGCCCGCAGGCCTTCAGCACAGACCCAGCAGATTTAGGAGCATTTGAGGCTCTCTGTGTATTTGTACAAGACACCATGCTACTCTGAGAGCCATCCCACCCTACACTACTCTGAAACAGCCAGAAAGGATCCTGTAGTTCCCCTTGGCCCTGAAATGGACCTTCCTTTTCCTTTCACATTGGAAAGCCCCCATGACTGGGATTTCCTTTGCATCCTTCACCTTTTCAAATGCATGACCCACGCCAAGGCTTCTGCTCTGTCAATAGTGTATTTTCCTCTAGGTTTCCCGAATGGAAAATGTGCCACAGACAGGTCCAAACAGAACACCAGGATTCACTGAAGTGCTGCTGTCAAATTCAGCAGAATTCTACCAACTGAAGCACTGAAGAGTTTGCTGACAGCCCCTTCTCCAAGAGCAGCAAACTCTCAGGACCTCAGCCCGTGCCTACCAGGATGTTTTGTTACCTCCACACAGGGAAGTTGGGCTGCACTAACAGGCTTGATTTAAGGCTCAGTCAGAAAAAAAGCTTCCAAATTAGTTCCAAGTTATCCATCATCCTGACACCCCTATGCAAACACCATGCAAGCCATTGAGGAAGTTGATGGAAATAAAATCTGGAAATGGGTTGAACAATCTACAATATGGAGTCCAGAGCAATACAGTAAAGGAAAACCAATACAGGGCTACAAGGCAGCAAGCTAAAGGTCTTGCTATTTTCTTTACATCAGATAGAATCACCATCAACTGCTTCCTAGTAGCCTTCAAATGTACTCAAAACATCTCCTCCAGTATCCAGAAGGAACATGAGCTAGCTTGGATAGAAGGTCAGATCCATAAAAACAAAAAAAGGCATTAAGCACTCAGACTTGAAGAAAAAGATGCATCCTTTAGAATGTTCTAAGTAGAACAATCCAAATATTTCAGTATTAGTGCCAAAAGAATCTGAACCAAAATCACACCCATATAAGTACTCAAGCTCACACATTTAGATCTCTGTCCAAAAAACAAAATCAAATATTCTCTATTATTTTTCTGTCTGGCTTTAGAAAGACTTCCTGGAAATGTCAAAGCAATCTATTTTACACTTGAGATAAGAAAAACCAATCAGAAAACAAGCAGAACAATGTTTCAGGCCCTATTTGGACTCCTTAACTATAATGGAAACACTATCAAAGGTTTGACCCAAATTCACCACAAGCTAAGGCATGGCTGAGGCAGTCACTCAAAGGAACAAGTCAGCTTAATGTATTATTCTTGCAATAAAAGAAGTTGATGTGTCATGCAAGTGCCACCTTGCAGGGGTGCAGCAAAGCAGCCCTTCCTGCACAGAACTGAGTTGCATACACTGTTTCTGTACCACACAGCCACAGCCCATGGAGGCGCAGTATTTTCTGTGGCAGTGCCAGTCCAGGCATCCCATTCCTAAAGCTGATGCAGGTATTGGTACAAGAACACAAGCTGAGGCTTGGCTGGAGCAGTGCTCCGTTTGGAACTGCCATGTTCAACAGGGTGCTGCTCAGGGTGCTCCCCTGAGGGGAATTAACCCTGTACTGACCCTGAAGGCAGCAGCACTGCAGCTCCAAGGGGAGGAGCGGCGGGGTAAATCTGGAGCTTTGTGCTGCTCTCTGTAACCTGCACAGGAATGCCAAACGCCAGGAAAACAATGGGTTTGGACTTCAGGGACTGATCCATTCGCTGCTGCAGGATGGCATTAAAAATGCAAAAGTCAACTCCTACACTGACTCAATTCCATATGCCCACCCTCTTGCTCAAAGCTGAAGTTTGATCCTTCCTTTTAAGGCAGGAGTGGTGCTGGGCTGCCACAAGGATGACGATGGCCACAGGTGGCGAATGATTACAGCAGTGACAATGAAAATATTTGCCATTAGCATGGAACAATTTGACACAGAGTCACAGTATTTAGACAGCCACATCCTGCTGTTTGCATCCTTGGGCTCTTTGGTTGAGAGACAGGATTTGATGGGTGGGGATCAGTCAAATGCCATATTTACCACTATGGGGAATTCTACAGAGAGAAAGAGGGATCCAGAGCACCACACAGCAACAGTAGACAGAATAATTTGGAGCCTGAGAAGGGCTCAAAAAACTTCCTACAAATAATGGTCACAGAAACCTCCTTCTGCAAAGAAGGTAAGCATAAAATAAATATGAGGTGAAATTCCAAACTGAGTATTTAAGTATTTAAGCTGCCATTTCCACCTACAACTCTCCTGTGAGAGTCAAAGGAAAAATCTCCTGAAGGAAGATACTCAAAAGTGTTTGAAAATGTTTAGCCACCCCTAAACTTGCATAAAGTGAAGACAGGCAGCCTTAAGAGTCCAGCTTTCCTGATAGGAAAGAGAAAAGCTGCTAAGTACCTCAAGTGTATCTTGGACCTCACTTAAGTTGCAAAGCAAAAAGGTTAATGCTCACAGCTTCCTAGAAGGGAACATCATAAAGGAAATAAGTGGTGAGTGTAGCAGGCTGGAGTTTCTGTATCCTTCGCTCTAGACATCAAACAACTCGAGCACGTTGCATCAAGTCAGAGAAACAGGAAGGGAGAGATCACACAGCTTGAGTTCCTTGGCTCCAGTAAGGCCAAGGCACTGCTGCTGGGGAGGATGGAAATCCTATATTCTTCCTCTGGGGCAGGAAGGACCTGTAAACATCTCAGAAATATTCTGCTTTAGCATACTGTAAACAAGAATACATCATATCCACCGCTCCAGACCATGTAGGGAAAAGAATTGGACAACCTTGGGTTCAACCTAGAAGAGGAGAAGGCAGGGGAACTGAGTCATAGCTTAAAAAAACAAGATTAAAAAGAACTTTTGGGACTGGACAGGAACTGATGTTTTAAGTGGGGCAATTCCTAAGGAAGGAAGGACACCTACTACCTATTCCAATAATATTTTGCATTTATGTAACTGCAGTGGCTGCCGTCCAAGGACCTGAAAATACTGAGGGCTTCCAGTTAACCAGATTTCAAATTCCAGGGAGATTATAAAGCATTAGTCTTCATTTTTGCCACATGTCAAAACAGCTAGCCAAGAACCAGGCTTTACATTTCCAGGCAACTAAAGGCCCCCAGTCAGCATCAAAGGTCATTTTCAAAGAAAAATTGGCTGCTGTGCAGCAGAGTACATCAAGGTGCAGTTCCCAGACATGCCCTTCCAAATGGATATTATGTGTCTGGACTGTCCATTGGGACTTCCTACCACAACACTTCTTGTGTTTCACATAAAACACACATGGCTACCCTGAAGACCATGTTCAGAAATTTACATCTCAACTCCATTTATTGAGACCCATTTGTTGCCTCTTTTCTGCAGCAAGATCCTGGAAAGCAGACAGCAACTCAAATCACAATTCTCTGTTTCTCAGTGCAGCTACTGTTCTGAGAGTGGATGTCATTTATTACAGAATTAAATCTGAACTTTATTTTAGGTAGACTATTCATCCAAAGGACCTGAGCTGTCTTGGTGTTGGCCACCACTGATATGAGAGAGACTTAATGAATCTAAAGCCTGGCACTGACTACAGCAAAGTGGGTAGCAGAAGTGGAATAATTCAGGGCAAACCTCCAAAATCTGGTCCTCTGGCAGAACTTTGTACCCTTAAAGCAGAACATTCAGTGTGATACCTGTGCCCAGAATGGCTTTGGGAAGCTCATTTAATCTTCTTCAATTTCCACTGGTGTGAGACAGGAATTATCCCTGGTGTGAGGAGCAGGATGTGATTTAATGATTGATTGGACATCCCTCCTGCAGGTGTCCTGTGACATTTCAGTCTCTGTACCCTTATTTGTTCTAGAGCAGGCACCCACAGAGGCACAGTACTGCTCTCTGTGCTCTTGCTAGGAAAAACTGCCCCCATCATGACACCTTTCTAACTGACAAGGCTGGAATATAAACTGAGATTACGTCAAATGGACAGAGCAGCATACCAAGCATAAAGCTCAAAGATCCTGACAACACAGAATGTGGAAAGCTGAGTTGTAGGGATTGCAGGAAGGGCAGTTTGGTGGCTGTGATGTTTTGGGGGTGACCCAGCTGAGACAAGACTGACTGATGCATTCCCATGAGGCTGCAGGGGCAGAGCAGTACAAAGCAGTGATCACAGCAGCCTGGGGCACAAAGGTCACAGGGCAACCCCCAGGGATGATTTGAATCAAGGCAATTCCTTTTTCCTAAACCTATTAATGTGCAATGGAGCTGACATTTAATATAAATATTCAAATAACAACGTCCATCTCTCTGGAAACCCCTCTGTCCAAAGAGACACCCCTGTTCAGTAACAGGTTTTAGGTCAGGCTCCAACAGAGTCGGTGTCCTGTAAAAACAGTGATGTTCTGGAGTAAAAGAGAGAGGAAGGGACCAGTGCTGATGCCAGCAGACCAAGAGAGCCATTTCCTTTATTGAATGGCATTCTGTGCAAGGAGGAAATACAGTGCTATTATTACTCTAATAATTAAATACCTCAGTGCTCCTGTGGAAAAGCATGAATCTCTGTAATACATCCCAAAAAACCCTGCCTGAAAACCATTAATGGAAATCCTCAGGAAACCTAAAGCCAGAGCAGTACACTTGAAATGTTATACCAAAAAGCCACACGAGCCTCCAAACAGGTCACCTGCAGGTTCAGTAGAGATGAGAGAAACTTTGCTTTTTCATTCCAAGGATTGTTGACAAGAATTTGAAGAGGGCTCAGACAGGAAATCCGAATTAATTAGATACCTTTACTACAAAAGGTACACTCCCGAGTCCCAGCAGCTGAAGGCACGTGGAAATCCACTCTGCCATGACTGGTGTGGTGCAGTGGGCAGACCTGGTGTGAGGAGTTTTCCTCCCCAGTGGCTGAGGGAAGGCTGCTCCTCATTTATTGCTGCAGAGGTGGGGCTCAGGGAAGCCAGGGAGCACCTGCAGTCCCTGAGTGCTGTGGCTTGCACCAGTGCCACAGAGCAGAGGGACAGTAGGACACAGGTGACAGTCCCCCTGCCCTCAGCTGTGCCAGCAGCTGGCACCAGCACTGCTTCTGGGTGTCCATGAGAATATGGGGAAAACCCAACCAAATGCTGATCTGACTGCCCTGAATTCCAGGGCAGGTTCTGGCAATGCAGCCCATTCCAGCTCCTGCTCCCACTGCACAGCCCACATGACACCAAGGGTACTGAGGGGACAATGAACTGCAGTCCTCAGGGAAAAAAGCCAAGCCCACATTTAATCAGAGACACATGACAAGTTAATGGATAACTGCAGATTAATTGGAACCATTGCTGCAACAAACTAGGAGCTCAGGGGGCAATATCAGAGAAATGGTTTAGAGCTACTTGTGCTGATTAGGTATCAAAGATCTTAAGCAATGTTGCACATATTGAATATTCTGGTCTTTGGACAAATTGTTTGATGGGCAATTTAGAAAAGTTAGATGAGCTCAGCAGACAGAAAATTGGCATGGAGACCATGCCAATATAGATCTGCCACTGTTTGGAAAATAAAGGAAAAAAACCTCTGTTTGTAATCTGCTGCACGAGAACAAACCAAAAAAAACTCTAAATAAGAAAATAGTTTAAAAACACCAAGGTTTTTCACGTTGTTATATGTCTCTGATGTAGCAAGTCTGCATCAAATGACCTGTAAAATTTAATGTGGAGGGGAATCCTTCCCAAAGAATTAGCTGCACAAGTAGACACAGCCAAAAATGAGGAGGAAAGGAAAACAAACAGCTTTCAAAGCTGGGTATTCTATTACATATTTAGCTGGCTGTACATGAAAATAAAGGTATGAAAGAAGAATAATGTTCCTGTTTATATTCACGTGCTCCTTATATCTCAGCTACATCAGACAAATGCTCTACCACGTGCCTGTGTCACACAAACCACACAGATCTGTGCCTGCCCAGTGGGTGTGCATCAGTGCGGTCCCTCCCAGTTCCCTGCCCCCTCTGTGGGTGCCTGCACCCAGACCTGCAGGGGAACGCTGCCAGAGCTCTCTGCACATCCCCTGGCTCATGTGGATCACCAGGGAGGCAGCAGGAGGGTCCCTGTGTGCCCTTCCCAAGAGCATCCTGCCCCCCTGCCCTGGTGCTGGGTTTGCTGAGACTCACACGGCTCCAGGGGAAAGCTGCCATCTGACCCTAAAATATTCTACACGAGATCTACCTGCAAACCAATTTCACCAGGAGTACTGACAAACAACTTGAGAATCCTGCCCAAAGTCCACAAACTCAGTTATGCTCTGCAAAGGAGAAGCAATCTTGCAGGAAACACTGCCATCAAAATGCTAGATTTTCAGCAGAATTTATGATCATTATTCTTATTCTGAATGTATTTTCAGCAAAGCTGTCAGAAAGAAGCACAGGACCTTCCTGGATACCCTTTTAGGGGTAAACCACTCCTCCCCTATCATAAGTGCTAATAAAAGCCTGATTTAGTGGAAAAGGCCTGAAACAGAAGATTGAGGAAGATGTTCAGGCCCCACCTCTCCATCACTGAGGAAAAAGGGACGAGAGCTCACAAACAGGGTGGAAGAGGGGTTTGTCTCCCTGCCAATGCATTTTGGCAGCTGCACAAAGCTGGGATGCCTGTGTAGCTACTCTTTGATTACTCCACTTGCCATCCAGCCCAAACTGCCCTTGGAGTGTCTGGGGTTAGCAGCACTTGCAGTTGTTGCTCAGCTGCTTAGAAAAACTAAACTTTCATGTGCCAGAAAATTGGGCTTTCAAACCAATATTTTTATTTTCTTTTGCTGTGCATTGCAGAAAGAGACGGATTGTCTCCCAAAGAAATCATTAATCTTTTGTTTAAAAGTGTTTGCTATTGTTATGTTTCTCTTTTTTGCTTCAAGTGTTTTTCCTCCAAACTTTTACAGGTTTTGGCGTTTCTCACCCAAAAATGCATTTACTTGCTGCAAACTGAAGAAACGGCCATGGGTTTTGACTTTCCAATTAAAATTGTCCTTCACATTGCTATTTTACCTCCTAATGCAGATATTAAAATATTTCCTGAGCAGCTCAGCAATAATGCAGTGGTCCTTTAATGCTGTACACTGCAACTGGAAACCATTCTTACAAAAATCAAATTACAGCTCAAAGCCAAGCTACACTGAAGAAACTTGTGCTGCAGTCTGGAAGTGGCACCACACACTCAGAAATTAGGTTTACACATGAAATTGCACACTCTGGATACAAATATTGGTGTTAAAGTCCGAAGAATGGTTTTTCAGGGACACACGTGCTGGCCACAGGTGGTTCAGCTGCATCGCTCACCTGGTGCCTCTGAAAGAGCACCTAAAGATCCACACCCATACAGCCACAGCACATCTCCAGAGGGTGCAGAGCATTTCTCACCATCAGTAAACTCCCTGAAGCCATTGGGGCTGCTCAGGTGAGTAATGGTTGTGGGCACTGCAGTCCATGGGACTGCCAGGAGCAATTGCACACACTGGATAGAGGGCTCCAGCCCTCTCTAGCAAAAACCTGCCCCTCCTGACCTGGTGGTAAATCCTGAAGGCTTTGTCAAATGACTTAATCACTACTAACACAGTGCATCAAGAGGAAAATGAACATGAACTGAGTCACTTCAGACTCGGGGAGTGTTCTGGGCCAGAAGGGATCTTAAAGCCCATCTCATTCCATCCCACCTGCCGTGGGCAGGGACAGCTCCCACCACACCAGGCTGCTCAATGCCCCATCCAGCCTGGCCTTGAGCACTTCCAGGGACAAACCCCACATTAAAATCCCACATTAGTTCACACTAATTGGACTGGATTGGTTGCAGAATTGTTAAGGATGGTGTCAGCTGCACAGCATTACAGGCAAGGCATGTCTCCTGCATTTTTTTATTCCAAAGCCTATACAGTGACCTAAGATGTTGGATCCACAGCCCGTATTTTTCCCCTGTGTTAAGTCCAAGAAGACATTGATATTCCTATGTATTCATTTGTTCCCATGGGATACTGATATCTGATCTCCTTGGGTATTCCAATTTCCAGTCCAAAACCACAAAAATAATTTGGCAGCTAAAATTAATGACTGTTTCTGATTTGGCAAGGTGCTTTAACACATGCTCACCTTCAAGTGCATGAGTCCCCCATCAATGCAATCATTATTCATTTCATGAAATGAAGCAACTGCTAGCCTGGCACTTACATGCTTTTGTGTAATATTTTGAAACACACATTCGGTAAATAAGCAATTAGACTTTTTTTTGTAAGTTGTGCAAAGCTGGCCTGAAGCTCTGCCTGTTCACTCTGAAAGGTTTGGGTAGCCATTTCCACTAATTCTTAAATTTATACCAGTGTGAAGTGATGCACTGTTAAATCTAAAAATATATTGCCTGTTTTCAGACAACCTGCAAGACTGTAACAGCTAAAAATTCCTGCAGAAAACTTCCAGACATAGTTTAACCTAAATCTTAGAGTTCACTAGAGCATCTCCACTCTTGATACCCTCTTGAAGTGAAGGAGATCACTCAAATCTCTGTCAGGTGCTTAGGGCACTCCCTCATTACCTCCATGAAGTGGATATCAGAGTTTACAGTGCTGGAACTAAAGCTGCAAACAGGGGCTCCATGGAGGTGTAATGGACTGGCACACAAATCAAAGTGCTGTCCCTCAAGGCCATTTGTTTTCTCACTGTGGAGAAAAGCTACTGGGGAAGCAGCAATTGTCAGGGTGTGCACAAAAATGCAACAAAATGTGATGGAGTGTTTGTTTTAATTTAGAAGACTAGTTTTGAGCAGAAGAGAACAGGTTGTGTCGTGTAGGCTCTGTGTGTGTGGTATTCATACCATGCAGAAATCTGCCTTGCAAGGAAGGCTAACGTCTCTGAAATCCTTCACCACTGTATCCATGCGCATCTCTAGGAAATTCTGTAGTTAGTCCAAATCCCAAGTGTTAAGAAGGAAAAGTTTCTAAGAAGTCAAAAGAGCGGGGGGAAATCTCACATTTAATTTACACACTGCCCACTGTTTGGTAAATAGCAGCTATTGTTTAGAGTAGAATGCAGTCACCATTCATTATATTTTGACTCTACATTCTTCATCGGGAATTCAGGAAGTGGTTCAGACTAAAATATTCCCTTATGTTATTTGACCTGTAAAAACTTGGAGCCAGGCCAGATTCTGCAGTCCTTGGACAGACAAGACTCCCATTGAGTGTGGGGCTGGGCCTTGGGGCTGGCTGGGCTCAGCTCAGGCACTTGGGGCACGGGCTGGTGGCTGTGACACCCTGAAACCAGAGCGCTGGGCTCGGTGGGAGCTGTCACCCATCTGCCCAGAGAAACAGTGGGAATTCCCTGCCACAGTTGGTGGCTGTGACACCCTGAAACCAGAGCACTGGGCTCGGTGGGAGCTGGCACCCATCTGCCCAGAGAAACAGTGGGAATTCCCTGCCACAGCCTGCACAACGCCTTCGAAACAGAACAAAGCTTCACACAGAGCTGAACACCTCATGGAACCATTGCTTCGTTTATTGTTCATTCCAGCTGCCTCTTCTGACAAAGGCATCACTGAGCTGAAGGCAATCCATGGCTTTTCCATGGATTCCCTGACACAGCACATCCAGAACAAGATTCTCAGGGTTAGGTTCACTCCTCCTTGTTTAAAGCAGAAGTAGGCATCCAAACACCCTGGGAGTCTGGGCTTCAGCACCTTGTGTTTTGAAGCACTAATGCATTCGAAAATCAAGGTAAAGCCCCAGAATTAAGGAGACAATTCTGCTGATAGTTTCATTTGGCCATCAAGATTCCATTTCAAATTCTTGTTAAATTTATGATCATAGATAGGTTTGGCTGTAAGGGACCTTGTGGATCCTCTGGTTGCAATCCCTCTGCTGAGGGCAGGGACACCCTCCACTACACAAGCAATGGCTGCTCTCTGCCTGACCCCTGAGCACTGCCAGGGATGGGACAGCCACAGATTGTCTGGACACCCTGCACCAGGGCTTCCCTCCCCTCAGAGCCAAGCTTTTCTCCCTGACATCTGCACTAAACCTGCTCTCAGGCTGTGCCACGGCCCAGGGCTGTCCTCTCATCCTGCCACTCCCGAATGAAGAGTCCTTCTCCAGCTCCCTTCCCTTCAGGCACTGGAAGGCCACTATGAGCCCTCCACACAACCTTCTCTTCCCCAAAAGAAGAAGAGAACTAAGCTTAAATCTCCTCACAAGTCTTGAGGGAGGTGCAGAAGCATTTCCCTGGGATGATATTGCAGCTGTCATTCCCTACAGTTCACCCGACTCTGAAAGTACGTGGACACAGAAAGGGTTAACAGCAAGGAGGATCATGCCACAACCTGCAGGGGAGCAATTCCTGGTGGCCACTCCTTCACACTCAGCTCTGCTCCTCTTACTAATGCTCTTGGTTAAGAGTGATGTTGAACTTCTCAGGAACCTACAGGACAGCCCCTGGCTGATTCCTTCCCCAGGCACCCTGATCCTGCAGGCTTTTCCTCCTGACAACCCAGCTCACACCAGCACACAGCTCATGGCTGCTGCTCTGGAAAACACCTTCAGCACGACCTGCACAGCATGCAGCGTGTGCCATGAGCAGAGTTAAAGCTCATTTGGGGTGTGCAGAGGGCAGAGAATTTATCATTAGGGATTTCACTGTTAGGGAAGGGACTGGTGTTCCTGAACACTTTGGAAAACACCCCTTTGAAGGTATGAACAAACAACTGAGCATTTTGTTCAAATCACTCCTGATGTTTTTAGGCTGCTCCACTTGATGTTTAGCATTTATCTTTAGAATTTAATCTATCAGATAGGAAATGCTTAGCTTGGCAGAGGCAGGAGGATTACTCAGTGTTAGCTCACTGGTTACACTTCCACAGGCTTTAAGACATTCTTTTTTAGACTTCATATTTTTTTGATAGCACGTTAATGCACAAAGATTGCTTCAACACTCTCCTACACAACGGAACCAGGTGAGTCTTTGTGTAGCCTTTTTCCCTCAGCAACTGCTCTCACTTGTGTCAGGAGCACTCTTTGTTCCATGAGGAGTTTGCCCCTAGCACCCTGTGACTCAGAGCACATTCCCTCCTGGAAAGGCAAAGGAAAATGGAGCTCTCTCTTCCATGCTATCAGCAGCAGGTTTTGCAAGAGGCAGGTTTTATTTCCCCCTCCCACACCCCGTTTTGTTTCCTTTTTATATTGAGATTTGAATGATCTTGTGGAATTCTGTAAATATTTTATCACATATTTTATAGGTGGAGTATTTTATGTCTCAGTCATTTTGGAAGTGCAGCCACTGAGTTCAGTTTCTCCTGCCCCATGGTTGAGCTGTAACTGCTTCCATCTGTCCAAACCTATGTGCAGCTCACTAATTGTTGACCCCTTAGGTAGGACTTGCTGTTTCTATGCTTTATTGTTAATCATTAGATTCAGGAAAAATAAACCTCTTTTGACATTACCAATAAGGGGGTTCCAAGAATGAAGAGAAAAATTCCTCCTGCTTTAATTGCTCTTAGCATTTTTAAAACACATTCCTTCATCAATTTAGGAGAAAGTGCTCATGGATAGGACTGCTTCACAGAAATGTACATCTAAAGAATTCACAGGAAAACTGGAATAAACTACACTACAGCAAACAATTCTAAGATTAATCTTTCCACAAAATAGTGCTGAAAAATTTGTCTGCAAACACTCTTTGCCAGCAAGTTTCATTCCCACTTATCAGCACAGATTTCTCCAGGTCATTTATTCAGAGCATTAGCCATATCCTTGCAGTAACAAACTGTAATTTCTATCATCCTCCAATGACACCTTCCCAGGTCCTTTGGAAAATCATGTAAAACCCATCTCTCTCACTCTCTCTGGTTAAAGTCTCATAGGGCAAAGACAAGAAGTGCCTGTAGACTGTGTCACAACTATGAAAAGCTTCACAGAATTTATAAAACAATGAACATTTTCTTCAAAAAAATTGTAGAGTACATGTGACTTATTTTTCAAGCTGTTTTTACAATATACCATTATTGCTGCACTGCTAGATGTTGGGGGTTTTTTCCCTCCCAAGAAAATAGCACAAAATTCTGGTTTTTTACCTTCATCACAAGCTACATCAAAAAACATCTCTGCGCCAGAAAAACCTACAGATAACTGGGGATAAATACTTCCTTATTAAAAACTATTTTTCAAAATGTTTGTCTTGAGAACTACCACTTTTCATCTCATTACTTAAGCCAAGAATGTTGATAAAAAGAACATTTTTCAGTAATGCAAATTAAAAATAATTGTTCTTTTTTTTTAGCATAAGCAATAATTCATATTTTGAAAACAAATTTGCAAAACAAACAGTCCAGGAAAACAAAACTTACTACATGGAGAAATTTGGGGGTTTGTGAGTGAGGGGTATGTTGTTTGCTTTGCTTCTTTTTCAGATTTTAGTTTTTTAAAAACTGAAAAGGAATTTTCCAGCAAGTAAAAAGAAATTATTCTCACTAATGATCAGAATGTGCAAGAGTCCTGACCAAGGACTGAGATAATCATTGCTCAACGCCTGGTTCTCTTCCAGGAAAAGTCATAAATTCCAATTATGAACTAAAGCCGCAAACAAAAACAACCCCAACTTATTTATGTCCCTTTTCAGCAAGCTGAAATGTCCCTCAGCCCTCAGTGACAGCCTGGCCCATCCCTGGAAGGGCTCCAGGCCAGCCTGGCTGGGGCTCCCAGCAGCCTGCTCCAGGGGGAGCTGTCCCTGCCCACGGCAGGGGAGGTGGCACTGGGTGACCCAAGGTCCCCTCCAAGCCAAGCCATTTGGTTTGGTTATTATTGCCCCCATGAGTAAGACAGATCAGGTATGGAAGGGGCAGGCACGGGGCAGACGTGTCCCACAAGCACATCCCTTTCCCTTGGGAATGGTACAGGGCTCAAATGGTGCAAACCAGACACGAGGCGTAGAACAGCTGACTTCAAAGGGGGAAAAACCCCAAAAACATTCCAAACACCAGCAAAGGATGAAGGTGAGGATGAAGGATGTGGCAATTTCCCCATTCTCTGCCCAGGGTGACAGATGGGCAGCGTTACCAGAGACAGGGCCTGGGCTCCAGCAGGGCCCAGCTGAACCCAGAGCTGGGCTCTGCCATTTGCATGGGGGTTAAACCAACCCAGAGAAGGACCTGAAGAGTATTGCTGACCTTAAGGACCTGTCTAGGAACACTGAATTTGAAGAAACCTCTGCAGACAAGATATAGTTGGTTTCACCTCAATTGGCATTTTGCTCTCTCTCACCAGGTTTGTGCTTTACATAGCAGCTGCATAGAAACCTGAGCTGTGCAGGAATATACTCATTTTATCTTTATTAAGTAATGGATAGGTGTGGTCTGGCACTCAGAGAAGGAATTGATAGCAAAATCCACCTTGATCTATGTTTTCAGTTCCCAACTAACCCCTGCCCATGATCAAATCAGAAGTATGCAGTTACTGTATATGTGATTATGGTGTATGACATGTAGGCAGAATATTATATATGAAGTGTGCACTCACACACACACTCAGAGCTCAAAATCACACAGAAAAACCTTATTCCTCTTGCTCCTTCTAAAACCTCCCTGCCACCCCTCTATTCTGTAATGTCACCTAGGATTTCCATTACAACTGTAAATTGCTTATTTCTAAGAACCACAGGAAGCTTCAGTGGAACTCCAACTAGGTTTTTGATGTCCAGCTCTTGGAGCTAATTTTAAATTTTCCATCTCTTCTGAGAACGTTTTTTCACTTCAAATATATGACCAGGCTCATTAGAGACCTGGGAACAGAGTTAAAGGGCAGTGACAGGTACAGCTGAGTTTGTAACTGCAAATTAATTTCTTCATGTGAATTACCATCACTATGTTTGCAAATAGATTCATTTTCAATGGAAAAAAAATCTGTTTGCATGAGAGAAAGATTCTGCTTCTATGAGAAAGGCCAAACCCACTAATTTTCTCTTTTATGGAGTTCCCTTTAAAGGCTGCTGATTATACCATGAAGAGCAGCAGCTGGTGAGTATCTTATTTGATTAACAATTCAAGCAAAATTTACATAAAAACTTAGCACAGAGGATCAGGATTTCCAGAAGATGGATGGAGCCCTGCCTGCTGTGTCTGCAGTGTGACTGATTTCAGCCCAAGTCCTGGCCCTGAAGTGTCTGTAGATTGTACAGGGCCAACATTCCCAAACCTATTTAATGGATATTACTACTCCATTCTAACTGTCTGCAAACAAAGTAATTAGAGATTCATTTGCATTTTTGAATTGCCTCTGTTTTTGTTTGGTGCTTTTTAGAGATATGTGGGGTTATGCTCCCTGTGCTTGCTACAGAAATTTATCAGTGATGTTTGCAAGAGGACAGGGAAGCAAAATGCAAAGCCCAGGAGACAATAAACATGGGGGGTTAATATTTCACATGTGGCTTCCCAGCACAAAGCAGCCACCTTGTAAACAAGACATTTTTTGTTGCAAGGTACATGAAAAGATTTCAGTGTTTTCAGTACAGCAGGCTGAAGGTCTGATTTACTCTATAGGGAAGAGACTTTTGAAGCCACCTACACACAAATTCAGAAATGAAGAAGGAAAGTGACGGGTTCCAGCTTCAAACCCGAGTAAGGTGAATAAAGCCCCTGCGTTCTGCTCAGTTTCCCCCTGAGCCCATCCTGCTGGAAGGGTGTGTGCTCCCCTGCAGCAGTGTCCCACCCAAAGCAGGGTGAAAGATGCCACCCTGGCTGCTCCCACAGGCAGATCACAGGGAGCTTTGGGAGCAGCCCTTCCAGGTGCCTTGTCAGGGACACAATGTGCCCTGAGACATCATCTCCAACACACTTATACCCTTTTTCTTCCCTTTTTACTGCACTTTGTAGATTTCTGCAAAGCTTGCTGCGTCCTGCCCTTGGGTTTATCTCAGTCCCTGGCAGCCTCACCAGCTCTGCCTTCCCTCTGTGCTCACTGGGACTGCAATTGCCAGGGCCTGCTGCACACAAAGAGTCCCTTCAAAAGGTCCTGTGTGAGGGCTGTTGTCACTGCACCACCAGCCCAAGGCTTGATCTTATCCCTCTGGGTTGTACTGACAGAGGATTGGGCCCCAGATGAGATAGTGTCTCTGACTCCAGTCAGACTGCACTGTTCAAATTCCCACCACTAAAATGCAGCCTTTCTATTTCTCTGTACACAGTCCTCAGGACTTCTCAATACCAGCAGGCAAGAAAATTCCAATGATGCCAGAGGGATCTTTACTTGTCTGAAGCAGAAGAGAATCCATGGGAATTCTCAGAAGCTTTTTATCTCTTGCTCCCTGCAATTATTTTCTACGCTAGAAGCATAATTGAGGAGGAAGAAAGCAGATGACATCAGCTACCAAGTAGAAAAATATCAAGAAGAAATGACACACACTGTGGGACAGAAAGATGCTTCCCTGCAGCAGGCTCCAGCCTGGGACCAGAGAACAGCACTTGCTTCCAAGGCTGGACATAGATTGCCCAAACAGCCCTAAAGAAATCAGATCTCTCTTGTAATTGTTCATTACCCCAGAGGAAGTCTCTGGGATAAAACTCAAGGTGCTCACAGAGGACAGCAGTGAAGGCTCTGTAAACATCTACAGATTTACAAACCAAAAACCACGTGAGGGAAAGATGTAGGAAAACACAAGCAGTCAGGAATAATTACTCCTTTAGAAATAAAAAAAGGACAGATTGCTTTGCCTGGAGATGCAGGGCCCACTTGCACTCCCTTGAAAAGCCACTGCTGTAGGAGAGTGCACTTCAATTAGCAGGTTGTCACAAACTCCCCTCAGCTCTCCTTTATTCTGAAGGGATGCATTAAAAACAAACATAACCCCCTTCCAAGTGCATTAGGAAAAATGGGTCAAGTGGCAGCACGTGCACCTACAGCAGGGATTTCCCCACTCTCAGTTAAAGCCACCTGACAGCCTTAATTTAAGCAGAAAACCAAAAAGTAAATTGTTCCTTCCTTCCTTCCCCGCTGCCCTCCAAAATCCAGATAAAACAAACCACTTCCTACCAGCAGCAGCTGATTTGGAAACCTGCACTGGCAAACTGCAGCCAAGGTGTTCATGGCCAAGGTCCTGCTGGGGGAGTCCAAGGGCACCCCAGAGCCCTCTCCCAGGCACTGGGAGTTCACCACCACCACCCTCATGGCCTCATTTCACCAAAACTTTGTTCTTTGTTGTTTCCTGGCTGACTGGGGTTGAATTCTGCCTTTGGGTTCGACAGGGCAATTCCTCCATGGGCAGGCACCACACTGGGATGACCTGCTGCAGCTCAGTATTGTAGGCAATGATGAAAAATTAGGAATTCTGGCACACAAGCAACCCAAAAGAGAAGGGGAAGTCCTGGTTTGTGACCCAGAGTTTTCCACTCTTAGGTTACAGATGCTCTTTCTTTGTTTCTTACATGAGACTAAGAAAGCTGGGCTCCCAAGAGTGCATTTTACACTACTTCCTTCAGCTTATAGCAACTTCCCATAAAGTATTTTTGATTTAATAAACCATCTTGCTCTATACATTAAAATTCCTCCACCTACAGTAAACGAGTCTGTGACAATTAACCAAAACCACAGAGACCCTAATAAACTGTAATAGAAAGGATTTAGAATTCCTTATTTCAACAATTTAGAAAAGCCAACGATACCTTTTCTAGTGGGCACCCTAGGAGAAACTTTAAAAGGGCCACAAAACGCCCTGTAATTGGATATTAAATTTGATTATTCAAAAATTCCCAACACGAAAAGAAAGAGGAAGAGAGCACAGAATATGCACATAAACCCTTTTGGTGAGCAAATGCCAACAGGATGGAATTTCTGTCTGGATCCAAAACGAGCACCAAAGTGAGAGTGCAGCACCCAGTAGCTCTGATGGGTCCTCATCAGAAAACCTACCCGAATGTGTTATGTTTAACCAGTAGAAAAGGCTGGGCAATCATTGTTACCAGTGCCTTGGGCACTCAGCCTGCAGCCCAGGGAGAGACAGAGCTCTGGCAGAGCCAGGCATGGGCTAAAGGAGAAGATTTCCAACCAAATTCCTGGTAAGACATTGGGAAAAATGAGCACAGGGCTGTGCATTCACAGACCAGTTACTTGACATAGTCCTCCTATTTATTTTTGAGACAACTGCTCTGCAAGGTCAAGATTTAGTTCTTTGAATTCTATGCAGTATTAGGAAGTCATAATTTTAAAATTCCAAAGATAAAAGGTAGGATTTTGCTGAGGAGGAGGGAAAGGTAGATATAAATGCCATGGTTCCAAAATTCCCAGGCATAAATCGTGTAATTTAAATCCCCTGAATCTGCGAGTGAAACCACACTATGTTTACAGCTGTTGTTCAGGGTGCAGAAACAATTTGGCCTGGGTTTGAACAGCATCTTATATCTTTAGTCTTGCCTAAAATTTATTATTCATGGACCATGGTTCTTGCCTTTAAGAGCACTTGGCTAGAAAGCTCTGCACTTCATGCATCAATCTCACCAGGATTAGCAAAGAAAACACTTAGCACTAAAACAATGCCAATCTGCTTGCATACAGAATGATGGAAAAGAAACTCTCCAAATGAATAAATGCATGTGTCACTTAAGCTGCTCGGGTTAGTGTGATATTCCTTCATCTTCCTTGGTAAAAAACCAGGACAAAACGTTATGTGATTCATGAAGAAGACCTGGAGGGGAACTGCAACACATCCTACGACTTGGTGTTTTCTTCCCCACCCTTTTTGGGCTGTAGAGCAGCTGCTCATTGTCTAAAATAGCAACTCCCTTTTCAGCCTTTTTCACGTCAAAAGGAAGGCATCTTATCCGTGCACTTTTCTGAGCCCAGGGGGGTGGAAACAGTCATTTCCTCGTGGGAGCCTTCAGACAGCTCTGTGAACCCTGGCATCCAGAGGCCACAACAAAATCTTCACATGAGTTTCCCTCCCCTCCTTTGCCAAATTCCATCCTGCCTGTGCCTCACCTTTCCCTCTGAGCCCTGCAGCCTCCCCTTGCTGCCCCCTCAGGCCACTGGGCCAGAGCTGCTGCTGCGGAGGGTGGGGATGGCTTTGGTTTGTGATAGCTCATCAGAGGCTGATACCTGTGTCTCACAAAAACCTTTCTTATTGGCAAGATGACTCTGCAGCTTTCTCATGGCAGCAGCTCTTGGTCCAGTGGGGCACAAGCACCTGCCAGTCCTTTCCATTTCAGTGCTGCTGCTGAGCTCTTCCAGGACATTTTATGATTCCCACCCCTGAAGCTGCAGAGCACTGCTCCAGCTCCTCCACCTCAGCTGGGGGAAAACTGCTGTTCAAAATACAACTTCATCTTTTATTTATGGCTTTATGTAGTTCAAAATGAGATTTATTTTTTTTAACCTGTCAAAATTTAAATCCAAATGGCCCTCTTGGTTTGAAGCCAAGACCTTTTCCTGATAAAGTAGAGCAAGGAAACTTCTGTAAAAGTGGAAGTGTCTGAAAAGAATGTAGCAGTGGGTCTTGGTGATAACAGATGGTTGATGGGCAGTGACTGCACCCACCTCCTGAAGGAAAATAACTGAAGTTTGCATTTTCATCACTACAAAAGTAATCTTTTTTTTTTTTTTTGAGAAGGAACTTCCTTGAAAAATAACAAGTGGAGGAGTATAGGTCAGATTTTTGGTTCAGTTTTAATTTAAACCCAAAACACCCTTTATTGAAATGAGCAGGTACTTCGTATTTATAGCAGCACGACTCAAAAGAGAAGAAAATACTCAAATTTCCCTGGGATTTGAATACATGGACACGTGCTTTATACTCAAACTGTTGCAAAGCACCTGCTAAAATACTCATTTATCTAATTACAGGCCAAAATCCTGGACAAACCTTTACTGGCCCACGCGATTTCCCCCTGAGTGTGGGGGTGCCATTCCCACAGCCCTGGCCATCACGAGGCAGAGCCCAGCCCTCCTTCCCACACTGCCCATGCCTGCACACAGCCAGGGGCTGATTGAAAGGGCAGTCCCTGGAGACTCCCTGGAGGTGCTCCCTGCCCCACACAGCCCTGCTACCACCATGGCTCACTGCAAAGGGAAGGACTTCCCGAATTCTCACCCTGTCCCTGCTGCCTCACTGGGAAAGGGAAGGACTTCCCAAATTCCCACCCTGTCCCTCTGGGCTGGGCTCTGCCACCCTCAGCCCAGCTTTAAAACCCTCATTGTGGTGCCAGCATGCCTCCACTGGGGAGCAAAGTGGGATGCTCATCACAGGACCCTGAGTAACAACCTCAGGGCAATCTGAACTTCTGCCATTCCAGAGCTGGGACAAACCACACAGGGACCACAAAAATCCACCTCTGTACACCTGCAACTGATGACAACCTTTTATCTCTTGACCAAAGTGCCACTATAGACTAAACACACCCAAACACTTACTGGGTTTACACTGAATTACAGGCAGCTAGAGATATTTAATTATTAAAGTTGATTAAAACTGCAAGGCTTTAATTATTCAGTGTAGCCTTCCCCGTGGCAACTTTCACAAGAGATAATAATGCACTTTTCACACAGTTCCCTTGAGTGGAATCCTGCTTTTTGCAGATGCTGAGGTTTTTCATTCCTTTTCTTTTGTTTTGGATTCCTTGCTTTTGCCATGGAATTCTGGGTTTCCTCTATGTTATAGATGTGTTCTTCTCTAATGTTCTGATAGGTCTGTGCTGGTCTCAGGTCACAGCAAAGTCACAAAGCAAATTTGCCCCAAATCTTAGAAAGCGTGAGGGCAAAAATCCTTACAGATCCCCCTTCATTACAATACATTCTGCAAGGGTTTGGTTTATTTTCTTCTGCTAAGCTGCGTGCTCTATACTGCACGCAAAAGTGCATTTATGTAAATTTTCTAATCTAACAGCTTCCCATCAAAAGATCTTTCCTCTTTTATAAAAATTAAGATTTTCCTTTCATTGCCTGAAATGATTTCATGACGTATCCTAATTCTAGATTTTGCTTCGGCCAAACTTCAAGGCAAATTTACAAGAGTTTTAATTAATATGAGGTTAACTTAAAAACTACTGAGGGGATAACTCCCCAGTGTTGCTTTTATTCAGTACATATGTAACAATTCCTTCTTCCCTCTGGATTTATTTTTTCCTATAGATATTCAGCAGGATTTTGTAAGAAAGAACAAAGAAAAGCTGTGAATTATAAATTCACCCCTGTATTTTTAATCCTGGAAGTCTCACGTGAAGCAGGTCCTGGGACAGCATCCCACCCCAGCGAACCCCTTCCTCAGCAAACCCCTGTAGGTTTCAGTGACCTGGGTAGCACCATGAGGATCATGCTTTCCCTGGGTGGATTGCTCTGGAACAGTTTCTCCAGTGTGCCAGGCACACTACCTGCCCTCTGGCATCAGGCATGTGTGTCCTCTGGGCTTCTTTCTTCTCCTAAAGACACTTATTGACTGTGTCCACCACTTGAGAAATCTCCCTTCCCTGGAATTCAGCATTTTACCATTTCTCCCTTTCCCCCTTTCCTCATTCTAACTCAAAAGGTGTTAATAAACTACACCACTTCTCCATTCCTGTAGAAACCCCCTTCTCATACTTCTAGCTGTGACTGTAATAGAATGAGCAGAACATCTTCCCAAACAACAGTCCAGGAGGGTGGTGGGCATAGAAGCAAGTCATTGATAATCTCAATATTTATACTTGACTTAGAATGCAACAAGCAAGCTCAAAACAGAGGAGACTTCTCCTTTCTCACCTCAAAAGTCTGTGGAAGAACCTTTAACAGTGAATGCAGAAGGAATCCCAAATTCTGATGAACAATCCAAGCCCCAAACAAATCTACAAATCATCTAGGACATATAGAAACCCTGCTCCACGGAAAAGGCTGAACCTGAAGAGGTTCAAATGGGGTGGAATTTCTCCCAGAATTAGGTTGTGTGTAGCTCATTATCAAGCAATGATAATGACAATAATTGTCATCATCATTTGCACTGTGGAATGGGTCCAAGTGAGCAGGGGAAAAAGCCTTTTACTAACAAAACCTTACACCAATTAACTTGGGTAAAAGCACTAACTATGAGAACCCTGTGCTAAAATATATACAGAAAGAGGGGTAAATGATAGTTCACATAAAAAAGCTGTTATGTGGCTTAATAAAGCTGTCAATCACATAAATAACTGTTCCTATCAAATTTGTATTCAAACATCTCCTCGGGCAAAATAAAAATTTACATCACCACATTGAAAATAAATCTGAAAAGCAGCAAATTTCTAACCCAATCTTTAGTCTCATTTGCTATTTTGCTTTACAGAAATTAAGAGCACGAACACACACTTACAAAGGAATTCTAGTGAGCACATGCAGTGCCTACATTTCTTTGCACAGTTTTTGTAAAAACACAGTATTTTAATTTTTAACATTGTCAGACACGTCAGCTGTGATTTATCAAGTGCCAGCAAATGTAATTTGTGAAGGTGAGTGCAGCTACCACCCCATTTCCTGCAGTCAGTGCTTCTTTCAGAGCACACGTGAAGAACCGCTGATGAAGGCTATTCACATTAATTGTTTCAAAGCAGCAATGACCTCAGTAAAGAGCATTACAGAGAATTATTAATTCCCTTCAGGAAAGTAATACACAGGGAGGTATCAAGACCTGGAGCCTAGAAAGTGAGAATGGAAACAACTGCCCACAGCAAAACTGTTACTGCAGGGAAAATCTAAACACACACAGAGAATATTGACCTTTTTACTTGGCTGACCTCTGAGTCCAAGGGATGATGAAGTAAAAACGAAGAGAGCAATGGACCCAACACGTGAGCACTTTCTTGGAGTTGGGACACTCTGATATACTCCTTAGGACCAGGCAATTCAGCTACGAACAGACAAATGTGATATGGGGGTTTTAGGGCTGGCCAAGGTATTTAGAGAATCCTACCCAGCTGTGGGGTTGCTCACTAGGTGTGAGAAGGGAGAAAAGAGGAAATTCCCATTCTCAAAAAAATGCATGTATGAAAACCAAATGAGTAAGAAAGCTGCTGACTCACTACCAAAGGGCATTGTGGAATTAATCATCCCTGCTCCTCTCCCAGAGGTCAGAAAGACCTCTGCTGTAATATTTTTGAAGCAGTTGAAATACCTAGAAACCAAATCAGCTGAAAAACACAGACCTTGACTGGGAAAGTTTGGAAATGGTTTCTAGCAGGGACCAAAACAGGCCCTTATGAGCAGCTCTGAATTTCCTCATGTGTTTTTTTATGAAGCTGTTATTTGAAAATATCTTCACTCTGCATCTGCACAATAACAGCAAGAAGTCCATCTCCAGCACCTCCACTGAATCCTGCTGACTTCACCTACTCAGGGCTACAAGGCAGGTACCCTCCCACACTGACCTTCCTTTGTGCCTGAGAATTTGCTAAAAAAAAATTCAGGACAGCAGTAAGTACAAGAGCAATGGAAAGTAGAAAGAGAGGAAAAGGACTGGCATCAATACCCAGCCATGTCACACAAGTACTTGCTTAGCGGGCACAGTGCTGGTGCAAAGAAAATGTAAATGTAAGCAAACTAAAACTCACTTTTTGGAGTCACCCTGTGGGCTGCAGCTCATGTGATGATGGGGGGCTGTAGGTCAATCCTCT
>JAWWEY010000172.1:175547-217195 GCA_035582745.1 Loriotus luctuosus
CAGGGGGCCCCAGCAGCCGCCCCGCGCCTGTGGCGGCTCTCCTTAGACACATCTGAGAAAGGGCAAAATGCCACTTGACAGCCAGGAATTGAGGGGAGAACAGTGGGAAACACAGCAGGAGAAGCTTATCTGGACCCAGGGAAATAATTCAGGACAGCAGTAAGCACAAGAGCACCTCAAGAAAGAAAGGGGGGGAAAAAACCCCAAAAAACCCGGATGTTTTGCAACACTAGTCAGAAAAAAGTTTCTTCAGACTCCAGATCTGCCTTCTTGCCTCAGACTGTGTTTCTAATTTACCAGAACACGCGTGCTCTCAAGCACCAGTCTGTGTGCAGCTTAATTGACTTCACATACATAGAGTTCAGTTCAGATATTTTTCTAGATCAACTCGTACAATAAAAATTGCAGAACTAATACCACATGTCATTTAGTGCCTATTAAAACATGCTCATGTATTTAAATGTGTGTCATAACCTAAATCTACAGAATTTCTCAAAGAACAAAGGTCATTAGTAGTGTGTATTTGCAACATGCTGAGGGACAGAAAACCTCATTTATTTCTCTTCTTACCCCTACCTGCCCCCGGTCAGCCCAGTTTTCTCTCCTCTGTCAACATCACAGGTAAGACCTGCTCCCATTTGAAAGAGCAAAAGGGCAATTGGAGTTTGTCATCAAGGGTTAAACCCTCTCCAGCCACAAGGCAGAAACTTATTCTGCCAGGGGATGGGAATTCATTTATAACACAGAATTTGGAACTGATTTTCATCACCACTGGATTTAGTACTCCTAAAAGAAAACTGTGATAACAATAAAATCTTCCATACAGTGTGTGGGAATGGATCCTAGCATTTGTATGTCAATTAATGCTAATGTTTACTACATATGTCTTCCTATTTTTACAGTCTTTTTTATGTATCAGAGTGACATTTATGAGGCCAAATTAACACAAGTTGTGGCCTTCTGATGGGATTCAGTTCCTAAAAGGCACACACTCCACTGGCGATGCTTCAGCCACACATAGGGTCTCCAAAGTACAAACAATACCCAGAGAAACAAAGGGGAAACACTGAGAGGTTTGAACAACAGATACTCCATTCCATAGCACATTAAGGTTCCTGTGACACATGGATGTGACACGATTAGTGTTTACACCATGGCTCTCCCTCTGAAATAGTTTTTATGTAGACTCTGAGGTCTGCTCCAAGTGCCAGGAAGTGCCTGGGAAGACTCCCAGTGGCTCAGTGAGCAGGGCAGCAGCTCTGCAGCCCATCCCTGCTGTGTTACACACTCACACACACTCACAGTTCTCACCAGTGTGCAACCACAACGCTCCTGACAAGTCCAGCCAGAAATGGTACCAAAGTCTGGCTGCATTCTTCAAACCTGGGCTGTCCCTCCTCAGTGTGAGAACTCACTGACTTGGAGAGGAGGGGATGCAGTGGATCTAAGAAGTATTAAGAGTAAGAAGGAAAACTCCAATTTTGGCTGAGCCAGTGGTTCCCCACAGAAGCCTGTGCTGGACCTTATCTTCCTGTGCCTCCATTTTTCCATCTGTGAAATGGTCACACACACAAACATCAGAACTAAAGCCAAATGCTGCCTCTGACCAGCAGCTCTCAAGCAAATGCAGTGCCAAACAAAATAAAATAAATTATGCTATCATAAAAAGGAAAACAAATGCTGGAAAGTCAGTCCTTGATTTTCCAGTGGTTCTTTCTACCTCTTCTCCTTTCAGTTCCTTTTACTTGTACTTGAGTGCATGCACAGACACATATTGCAAAGTAAGTTATTTAGGAAATAGAGATCAGATCTCCTTCTCCCAGACACTTATAAGATTATGCTGCTGCAGGATTTTCTGCATGTGCTTCCTTAAGCATGGTGCTTTCCTGAGACAACCCCAGTGAGGATCCAGATCCTTTTCCCAGACCCAACTGCAGCAGCTGGCAGAGACAGACACGTGACCAGAGTCAAAGTGGAGAACTTCAAAGTAAAGAAAGGTGTGTTTTGAGAAAATGCAAAATGATTTAGTGACAGTTCATAGTATTTCCTTCAGGCCAAAACCTCCCTTTTTACTTCACAAAAGCTTCAAGTAGCCTTAAGTCTTACAAAAATAAATAAAACCAAACAATACATAAGATGCCTCTTTGCACCTCTCAGATTAAGTGACCTGAGCCTCCCTTCAGGCCAATTGCACATTACTGCTGGGGAACTGATTTATAAGAGACCCTCCACAGGTATCTGACAGCTGTATAAACTATGGAGATAAAGCAACAATGCATCAGCACAGACTGGAAATCATTTAAGCAGCCGAAACCTTTAAAATAAATATCCAAAAGCTGAATTTACAATAGAATCATTCAGTTAGTTACAAAGCAGGAGTGTTCCTATTTGCTTTAGAATACCTTTGCTGCAAAAAACTCAGCCTTGGTATTCTCTGCATCCCTATTTCTTCTCAGAGTTTCAGGTCCAAAAAATAGCATTATCAGGCAGTCTGGAATTTTGCATAAACAAGTCACTAAATGACATAAACCCCAGCAACTGAATGTTCTAACAGAGAGTAGTTTATAACACAAATCTTGCGCTCACTGCATACATTCGCATGATGTGGAGCTGCAGTGACCCAAGGATCCCTGGAGCGAGCAGAGGGAGTGTCAGTAACTCTGATCAGGCTCAGAGAGCACAGGCCCAGCAAAGGTTCCCCAGGCTCTGTCTGGCAGGGCCAGGAGGGCAATGAGCTGCTGGTGTTCCTACTGACACTGACAGGGGCTTCACCTTCTGACCTCTGTCATCTCACCAGCCAAACCCGCTCTGGGGCACTGAACACACACCAAACACAGGCATGGCATTTTTCTATGCTCACATTTGTCCAGCTCAGATTTCTGCTCTCACACACAGTGGTCTCTAGAAATTGAAACATAGCACTTTGATTTTAAAACAGTGTTCTCAGTCAGTTTCAGAAAACTGGGATGCCCTTCAAAGCAGCAGGTGGATGTTCCAAATGTGCATGGTCTGAGGATGTATCTCCATTCATCATGAAAGCAGAGATCATGCGTGGCTGCACAATGTTTTCTGACTAACCTACCCCATCCCCTCGGGGAGTTCAGGGTCTCACCCTGGTGTGGCAGCAATAGCTGCACCCTGATTGTGTGTTTTATTCATTTATTTCTTATTTATTTCCTCCTATTTTTGCAGTAAAAACTCTAATTTCGTTATGAGCCTCGTGTTTTATCTTTCAGTGCATACATACATACATGTACTCACAATCACCCAGACCCTGTGGGACAGCAGGAGACCATCAAAGCACAGCTCCTGGGCATGGAGCCCAGGCTTGCCCAAGCCAGTGCCACTGACCCTCAGCCTCTGACTCCCCCAGCAGTACCATCCCTGCCAGTGATGCCTGGGGAAGCCCACAATTCCTTCTGCTGCTTACAGAGGGGAATGTTTTCCAGTTGCCTCATCAGCAAGCTCCTGGCATTCAGCTGTGAGCAAATAACATTTTAACTGTGTAAAACAAGGCTGATGAGGTAATGTGAAACATTACAGCGGCGCCCAATAGAGGCCCCCAGGTCAGAAATATGCAATTTACAGTGTTCCAAAATAGCAAACAGATCCTGTGTACAATACATCCTAATGACTCTTAGAAATGCCTTCATCACTGAGTTAATTTTAAAGAGCCAGGTATTAATAGCAACTTCTTCAAGTCCTAGAAATGAGGGAAAGCTGTGGGAGCACAATGGATAATTTGGGGTCCAGGATAATGCTGCTATTCCTCATCCTCCAGGGGAAAAGAACTCACTGCACAGAGCTGCCTTCTTTGCTGCTAGTCCCAAAATGCCTACAGAGATCAGGCCATAGCATTGATTGCATTGGTCAAACATGGCAGCAGAATAAGTGAGACATTCAGAATGAGGAATAATTTTCAATGTTTTATCCTAGAATGGATATTAAATTTACATCACCAGGTATTTTTATATTGCAACAATCAAATAATACGGTGTGTTCAGAAACATGCAAGCAATAACTATTCAAATTTTCCTGCTACTGCACATCACAAGAAGCTGACATAACTGCATTCCAATGAAGTCTCATAGCAGTGATGTTCCTTTGCTTTCTTCACAAAATATATTGAGTATTTTTTCTATTTTATTCAGTCTTGATTATTTGAACTTGCTAGTATTTATGCAGTAAAAATTCCAATTTCATTATGACCCACATGATTTATCTCTCAGTGCTACATACTTGTACATCTATTCTGTGTTCCTCCAGTCAGGTATTCCCCAAGGTGTTCCTGAAGGGCAGGACAAAGCTGTAACCCAAAGCCAGTGGAGCACCCTGATTGAGTGAGGCAAGGATGGGGAATCAGTCCTCAAACTGCTGCTGCCCTTGGCCACCAAAACCACTCCACAAAACCTTCCTGGCCATGGAACAAGGAGGGAGAACTCCTTCTGTAAAGTTCAATGAGTGCAATGTTTCTGTGCTTTACAGGGCATGGAGTGTGAAAAACAGCTCAGCTTTAGCCCTGATGACATTTTCATATAGCTGAAAGTAAAAATAGAGAGAGACCTGACATCTTGGCATAAAAGGGGTGCACTATTATATTGTAAGGGTACTCTGAGTTTGGAGTGAAAGCACAGCATCTGATTCCAGTTCTAGACACACAATTACACCAAGGGAAATTCAGACGTGTTCTCTTTACAGCTAACAGGAAATGCAGTGATTGGAGAATGATGAGGATATAAGATTTTAGGGTCGAAAAAAATGGAAGTTATCCCAGAAATATGAAGATTAAACATCTTTCTACATAGTTCTAGAAAATACCAGTCTAGAGCCAATGATTCCAACGTGTTCTATCAGTTGTTTGACACCAGAATATTTCAGTTAGAGCCCCTGGTTTTAAATAAGAGATACAAGGGAATAGAATTGACCAGGAAAGTGACAGGATAACACAGAGGTACTATGGTAGCATTTAAATTTCTACAAGGAAATCCAAAAACTAAATTAAACACATAAATCAGTAGAAAACATTGCTTTTACAAGCTGACAAAAAAAATCTATATATGTCAGAATTAATTTATTCTCAATTTATTTTTGTAATTGACAATGTTACAGAATTAAACAACAATGCTGTGTTTGCCTTGATAGATTCTTGTCAAAACCACTGCATGCTCAGTAAAAAAGTGATTTTACTGAAGTCTCACTTTCTTCCAGAAACTCTGGTATGTCTCTTTATGGTCAGCTCTACATTTATGTTTAAAAATTACCATTCTGCTACATGAATGATCTCAAACCCTTCAGCAAAGGCTTAAAGGCAAACAGGTTTAGTTCTAATCAACCACCTGATTTTTCCCTTGACGTTTACAGAACTTAAACAATTTTTAAAAGATCACAGCACACAAAACCCTGCACGGATCAAAAAGACTGTAAGGCAGAAGACTCTGAATTTTAAATGAGAGTCCAAACCCGAAGCTGCCGCCCACAGAGCAGCAGAGCACTTGGGCAGGTCAGCTCAGCTGAGGCAGTGTTGCAGCCCCTCTCTCCTTTCCCCACACACCCCAGGGAGAGGCAGCCTGGCACTCCCACCAGCAGCTACTCTCATGCCCTGATGCCAAGGAATGGTTTCACCATGGAGCATCACTGTGTTCTCACAGCTATGGCACCATGGCAGATGAGTCTGGATCTCCTCCCCGGCCCTGGGATGTCACAGCTCCATCCCAGCTGGTCTCCCACTAGTCAGGATTGTTTCTTTTGAGGTTGTTCTGAGTTTTTTAAACCATTCTGCCTTTGCCAGAGGGATTTACTTCTTCAATGACAGTGAAAGGTTTATTGGCCCCCTACAGAAAAATTAATTTTTGAATAAAACAAAGCACAGCATCATGGAATGAGGAGACAATTCCTAATACAACCCAAACACTCATTCCAAGGTTATTTTCTGGCACACAAAGAACATCCAGGCTCATACCTGGATGGCTTCAAGGCTTGACCTCAGCCCCACCACCAAAAGAGCAGCAGTTCACATGGGGCCCAGGGGCCACTTCCACACCCTGAGAGGAGGGCTTTTCCAGCCTGGCTGATTCTGTGGTTCTGTGAACATCACTGGCACTCATTTGGTGAGTTCATCATTTGGTGAGTTCATTTGAGCCTCTAACTGCAGCCCTTCACAGGGGTGGCAAAAGCAGCCCCCAAAACACAGATGAGGCTGGGCCAAGACTCAAGGAAGCAGACTGGAATTTTTCCATGGATTCCCAAGTGTTGCAGCCCTGTCCTGGCAGGGCTGCCTGAGCAGACACCCGTGACAGATATCCTGGGTGTGCTCACAGGGAGCCAGCACAGCCCGGAGCAGGGGCATTCTGCAATCACACATCTGCTGTCCTGTCTCTGACTTGAATCACAAACCTTTACTAACCCAGCATTTTTTCACCAGCTTGGAAGAATGCAGTGCATGAGATGATAACCTTCCCTGGATTTTGCAGTGTCTGCACTTTCTCAAACACAGTTAATTTTTGTGGCATTAGCAGCAGCAAAGCAAATCCAAGAATTGGTTTTGCCTTCATACAGTACTTGGAATTAATGTTCTTTTTTAAATTTTATTTTGATTTCTTTTCCATTTTAAAGAAGTCAATTCATTGCCAAATCAGCATTTTTAAAAGATTCTTACATTCTGTTTTGGCTTCTACCATGGCTATGGCCCTTCTCAAAATGCATGAAGTGACACTGTCTGAAAAGAATATCTCAAATTCCATCACTCATGCTGCTTTTTTTTTATTTATGGGGATTGCTATGGGCCTGATGAGCTACTCCACCACATTACTCTGTCCCAGTTTTACTTGAACTTTGAGTGCATACACTGTGATTTTTATAGACTAAAGAAAATTTATTATTTATGGGAACAGTTGTGTGTCTGATGAATTACTTCCATACACTACTGTCCCAGTTATTTAAATTTTAAGTGCATGTAACTGTGACTACAAACATTAAGGAAATAAAAAAATTTAAAAAATAAAGCTTCGCATTTGTACCAGAAAGTTCACTGTGGTTTTTAGTTATTTAAGCATTTCATTCCATTCCTGAGGTACACTGCCAGCTCAAAGATAGGGATGCTCAGGTTAAGCAAGAGCTATTGCAGAATAAGTATTATTTTTGCTTTGATGCGTTTTCTCCATTTCAACCACTGGTACACATTCTCCTCTTGCTGGAAGTCTGTATGCAAATTCCAGCTCTGGACTTGGGTCCAGGAAAGCTCACGATAGAATTTCAGAGTGTTTAAAGTTGGGCTTTGCCAGCTCACGACTTTGACAGCACAGATGAGCTTGAACCCTAATGCTTCTCCTATTCCATTGGAAATATTCAGATTCGACAGCCAAGATTAGAATTATCAGATTCCTTACAATAAAGCTGAAAGGTGAGAGAAAAATACTGAAACAACAACCCACACCCCAGAAATGCATCTGGAAGCTCAGAGCCTTGGCTCTTCTCTCCACCCACGCTGCTCCTCGGCACTTTTCCTCCCAAGGTGCTCCAGCACAGGATGTGCCCCCGCTGGGCAGGGCAGGGAGAAGGACCAAGCTCCCCAAGGGCTGGCACAGGGCTCAGGGCTGTGCAGAGCGAGCAGGGCTGCCCAAACCAGCCTGCAGACACCGTAACTGCAGCCAGAACTGCAACCACAGCAGCACCACCCCGGTGCTGACAGGGAACCTGACACGCTCCCAGTGACCAGAACTGATCTCAGAGCAGCCAGGGAAGAGCAGGGCCCTGTGAGGAGGATGTGGTGTGCAGGTGCAAACGAGAAAGGCGTTGGGAGGAGCTCTTCTATTGCTGCAAACATCACCACGCTCCTGTGGTGCTCTTCAGAGGAAAAACACCGAAGAACCAACGAGTGGCAAATTAAAGTACTCTTACTTTCAGTAGTAAAAGACAGTTGGGAGGTTTTAATAAACAAAAATGAACTTCTGATGAAACGAGAAAACTCCAATTACCCAATACTTTCATTGACAATTAAGAGAAAAAATTCCAGTCTAGTTCTTGCATTTTATAAATGCTGTCACAACAGGAAACAAACATATGAAAAGAAAGGAGGAATAGATCCCATGCTTAGAAAACAGAGGTATCAAACAAAAAAAGAGCTGATATTGCACACTAATCCCAAGGTATAGGATACACCTTCTGTGGCCTTGAGCGATGGAAATCAGTTCCCCAATTTCAGGGAAAGGGCTGTTGAAAACCAACTGTGAAATGTGAAAACGCACAGGAATGAATCCGAGATGCTTTGATTCTGGTCCTTTTCAGCTTTCTGACAGGAAGACTCCAGGACTGTAATATCGCCAGTCAGCAGAAGTAAAGAAGAGAGCTGGAGCAAATTCAGCTCCCGCTGCCCCATCAGTGACAGAAGGTAATTCCTGAAACAGCAGTTATTTTCCATGGAACTGTCCTAACAACTCTCAGACTTACTGTTTGTCCTAATTGCATTTTATTGTGCCTTTGTGTCATTTTTACAGCTGCATTTCAAAGCACCTTGAGACGTGCAGTGTGATCCCTACACCAATTAGTAGCAGTCATTGTGGTAATAGCATCATTATTTTGATGTGGCTTCTGATTAATCTGCAAATAAAGACTTTAATCTTGAAATGTTTGATGTTTGGTAACGACATAGTTTCATACTAGTTCCTGCTTAATGATAAATTCTTTTAGGAGGGGTTAACATTTTCTACATGAGGGGTTGAATATTTGTGAGCACATTCATTACTCAGAATTTCCTGGATCACAATACACTGAATTTGTTCGAAAAACATGAAACATGAGCCTTACAGGAAAAGAAAACAGTTCTAGTGAGAGGGAGACCCTTGAAGGTGTCCACAAAGAAGCAGCAAGGAGTTATTCAAAACACTATTTGTGTTCTGTTAGCACTGCCATCATTTTCTGCCATGTTTTGAATGCACTCCAGATTTCCTGAAGTCCTAAAATATTTCTCCTCTGCTATGCACTTGCTGTTCTGAGTGCTGGGCAGATCACAGGGTGATTGATGATGAATGGAAGCCGTTTTGCTTCTCTTGGAACACTCGGCCTTAAAGGATTCTCTTGCCTCCCTGATGAACAATTAATGCGGTCTCTTGACATCTATTTTACATATTTATCAAAAATTAATCATTAGGAGGTAGTGAATAGCTCAGTACTTCTGTGCAGCAGTATGACTGAATTCCAGTAGGGCTCAGAAGGACATTGGGGGCACAGAGCCCTGAATGTGCCACTGAGCCCAATAAAACACCACGTGCACCTTGCCCAGGCTCGGTGACCAGCCCCAGTGCTGGCACGGGAGCGCTGATTTAACCAGGCTGGGTCAAAGCTCCCTCCTGCAGGGCAGGATCTCACTGCCCCAGAGCATTCTCTCACAGAGCCCTGCACGCAGGGCACTGCTGCTGCCACGCAGACAAAGGTGCCAATTCACTCTGAGACCTGCTGATGTCACAGGGGCTGTGATGTCACCGAGCCCCCGGGTGTCAATGTGCCTTTGTGCTCTCCAGCTTCTGATAAATACATCATCTCTAGATCTGAGGCTGCAATTAACCCTCACTTTCCTCAAGCCTAGTTGCCAGAAAAAGGGCTGAGGAAGCCGGGGCTGTTCAGCCTGGGGAAGAGAAGGTTGTGTGCAAACCTCACAGCACCTTCCAGGACCTCACAGGGTCCTGCCAGGGAGCTGCAGAGGGACCCTTCATCAGGATCTGCAGCGATGGGACCAGGGCAGTGCCTTCAAACTGACACAGAGTGCATGTAGGTGAGATATTAGCTAGAAATTCTTGCCTGTAGGGGTGCTGAGGCCCTGGCACAGGTTGCCCACAGCAGCTGTGCCTGCCCCATCCCTGGCATGGCCAGGCTGGATGGAGCTCTGGGCAAACTGGCCTAGTGGGAGGTGTCCCTGTCCATGGCAGTGGGGGTTCAAATGAGATGGTCCTCAGGTTACCTTCCAAACAATTCTAAGATTCTGCAGCTTGCAAATTGTGCAGAAAGGGATTTCTGACAGCCCCTTAAGTGCCGGTGTACCCACCCCTCCCAGTTAAACTGCTGCTCTGTGTCTGTGCCACACCTGCACAGGGACAACTCCTGCAGCCCAGGGCTGCAGCAGCACACACAGAACCTGCTTCCCTTCCCCCGCACTATCACTGACCCCAAAGGCCACAACCACTGCCCCAGACCAGCTCCAGCCCCCACAGGAAGGAGCTGAGCTCGTGCTGAGGCCCCTGGCCCCAGATGGACCCCCTGAAACCTCCCCAGGAACTGGCCAAACCTCTGGGCACGGGCAGGGAGCAGCGCTGGGCTGGGCAGCACTGGGCTGGGCGCTTTGCTCCGGCTGTCCAGGGCTTTTTAACAACTCATACTGACACTGCTTTCCTCCTCAGTGTTTTCCAGTGATCCTGGCTGCTTCCCAGACCCCCTGAGGATGTCTCCCAGGTCAGCTGCAGTCTCTTAAGTGTGCCACAAGTATCTTATTGCAGAACTTTGAATGCCTACAAAGTGAATGCAGTTGCCTTATTTGTGAAAGGTGGTGCCAGAAGTGTTATTGCATTTCAGATCCTTTTCCCTGGATAATGGTGGAAAATTCTGTTTTAAATCCATCCAACACAGCAGTTAGACAGAGGAATGTGTTTTTGCTCGGTGCTCCTTTTTAATTCCAACTGCTACATTCCTCTGCTTTCACCTTCCACTTTTTAAACCATGTATCAAAAATCACATGACTATGGGTCAAGGTGCATAAAATCCCAGAGGTTTTAGACATACTGATAATAAGGTTTACCAGAAGAACTAAATGCAGACACAATTAGCACGTGTGTTACGGATGCTTAAAATGCCTGTCTAGCAGGTATTTTGGCCTATTACTTCTACAATAGCACCAAAAAGTGATAGAAGTAATTCCCTGGTTGCAAAGCCTCTGGTGATTGATTTCTACATCATAAAAACATGAAAACGGAATGGGTAGAACCCAAAAAAACACATCTTGGGGAAGTCGAAATCAAAACAACACAGAGAAGCCCCTTTCTCCAAGGAAGGGGAGTAAGAGCCCTGTGGCCAGGAGTGTGCAGCATTATCCCAGAGGCAATGCCTGCTGGATGTCAGCCTGACTGCCCCACTCAGGAGCAGCACGTGCCCTGCGTTCCTCAGGAATGCTCTCCCAGATGCTCACCCAGCTCCTGGCTCTGTGTGGGGCTGGTTCATCACGCCTTGTCTCCCCCAATACAATCTGGTTTTTAAGTGCCTGCTCTGTGAAAGGCAGGAGGGGCAATCAGGGTGTTTTACACAGTGAACTCACTCAGCCTGCTATTAATAATACTGAGAACTCTCTGCACAGGTCCAAAATAATTCAGGCTCTCTTCCATTTGAAGCCACAAGACAATAAGAGGAGGCTCCAAGAGAGGTGTGGATCACCCACAAGAGGTTGAAGAGCAACATGCATTTTTACTGGAAGGCTGCTAACTAGCCAAACCTTTGGAACACCATGACACCAATCTGGCAAAGTGATCTCTCTCTCTGCTTTATTGAAAACATCTTAGAGAGCATCATAAAAAATTGCACCTAATTTCCATAATTTTAGGCTTGTCTTCCTGCTGGCCTGCAGTCTGTCAGAACAGTGAAGATCAGGAAATGCAACGGAGCTTGACAGATTGAGTTTGACCAAAACACAAGAGAGTGAGAAAGTAGAAAACTTGGGGGGAAAAAAAATCTGTCAAGAAGTCAGGGATGGGTTTTTCCCCTCCAGTGATGTATTTATAGCCCCTAAACAAGGATCTAATCCAAAGACAACTGAAATCAATAGGGAGACTTACTGACTTCAGTGAGTATTGGATCAGACCCTGAGAGCAGAGCTTCCAAGCTACAGAAAGTATTTTGGGACATGTTGTACTAGGAATTACCACCAAGAATGTGAAACAACAACCCAGACATATTTAGGATGGCTTGTTGGTGACCAGAGCAGATAAAACAAAAAGCTCTTCAAGGAGATACAGCTCAGGGATTTTGGGGCAAAGCTTGGTACCTGTTGTAAGGTCTAGACAGTCAAAGCTCTCACTTTGGTGGGGTTTTTTCTCTTGGGCTTTCAGCAGGGCCAAGGTCAGACACATCTCCAGATGTTTCAGATGTTTAATGTCATGTGAAGTACCTCAAAAAGCATCTCAAGGTCACTGCCTGTACTAAGCATGGGTGCTCCTTTCCTGTTAATCACAATCTGTTATTGAACTCATCAGCAAGAGTTAAGGTGACCTTTATAAAATCTGCCAGAAACCTGTTAACCTGGCAAGCATTCAGTTTTGAAATGTGTTATCTATTTGGCAGTGGAAACATCCCCTACCCAAAAGTTTAAGATGCTTCAGAAGAACACTGTACTCAACAAAACCAGGGAGAAATCCAAGTGGAGCCAGTGATCTGGGGATGGGCTCCTCCCTGTCAGCTGAGGACCTGGCTGCTCCATCCAAGCAGCTGAAAGCTGCAAGGATCAGCCAGCCCAGGAGAGCTGCTGGAAACCCTGCCCAGGTGAGCCTGTCCCCAGGGAGCTCTCCTGCCATGGAAGGGACTGCTGTGAGGGGATCCACAGCCCAAGCTCCTCCCTGTCTGAGTGATGGGGGTATGGGCAGAGGAGTGGGGAAAGCGTAGAGAAAAAATGGATTTGCTTTGCTGGCAGGCTTGCAAGTCAGTCTGTGGTCATCTCCTGCACCAGGAGCTCTGGTTTATCTGAGCAGCAGGACATGGTTCTCACCCAGGTTACTGTCAGCCTGAGAACAGCTGAGGTGAGAGCCTCTGGCACTTCTGACACACCAAAATGTACTAGAACCCCTCCAGAGGTATGGAAACCATAGACTTTTAATGAGTTTTCACTCTTGTCTTATGCTTCCTAACCACAGAATGGGCTGCAGAGATACCTGCTCCAGGTACTCCTACTTGGAGAAGACTTTATTTCCACCTGAGACCTTCAGGAGGCTGAAGAACTTTCCTACAAGGACAGGCTGAGAGAGCTGGAGATGTTCAGCCTGGAGAAGGAAAGGCCCTGGTGAGACATTAGAGCACCTTCCAGTACCTAAAAGGGCATTAAGAGAGACAGAAAGGGATTTTCACAAGGACAGGGGTGATGGGACAGGGGGGAATGGCTGCAGACTGACAGAAATGGGGTTTAAATGAGACATTAGGAGGAAATTCTTTACTGTGGGGATGGTGAGACTGGAAGAGTCTGCCCAGAGAAGCTGCAGATGTCCCACCCCTGGAAACAAGGGCTGGGTGGAGTTCTGAGAACCTGATCTAGCTGAAGGCACCCTCAGGATCAAAAACCAAGATGAAATTGCATAATGAGCACATAGGGCCCTGAAACCAAATTCCTTCAGAGGTCTCTTTTCCTTCAGCTGTATCCTAATTAAACCCCCCTGGAATCCAAGAGACACTTGCTTTGAATACAGCAAACTGGCACCTTTAAGGTTCCTGAAGAGCCTTCTCAAACAGAAGGCTCTGCACTGTCCCTGCTCACCTGACACATTGGTGGGTCTGTTGTTTGGCAGCCAGGAGGTTCTGAGAGCCCAGCCAGGGCTGCAAATCCTGGCAGACACAGTGTTGTGTCAGTAATTACCAGGATATATTGCCAGAATGTAGCTGGAAGCAGAGGAGGCTGGAGAGCCTGCAGCCTTTGTGGCCAGATCACGAGGCATGAAAGCTTTCTGTGTGGATTCTCTCAGCAGGGCCCGTGCCAAAGGGAGCCTTTGGACCTTCAAATAATTTTGGAGGGTGGGGGAGAAGATAAATGGAATGTCATCCAAGGTAGTGCAGAAACATCAGTGAGGACCAAGGCTCTTTTTCAGTTGAATGTTGTAATATTATCAAATCAGAAGTTGTCTTTCCTAACAGTTAAAGAGGCTGAGAAACAAACACTTTTCAAAAAGAGAATTACCAAAAGTAATCTGGACAGTGCAATTATCACTAACTTCTCAATGGGTAGGTACAATATTTTACCAAATCCAGTTGGGATAGACAAGACATTTTCTTAGAGCAGCAGGTAACAACCAAGCATTAAATGTTGACATCCAATACCAACATTAAGAAGCAAATCAGTGGGATTACAGATACCAGCACTAGGAATCAGTGTTTGGCAGGCAACTGCTGAGATTTGAAACTGTGTTCAGCACACAAATTAATCCAAATCTCATAGCAAGAAGCTGAAGATCAGCCAGACATTCTGCATGTCAGCTGCAAGGACTTCAAGGCTTCAAAGCCAGAGTGATGTACTTGCAGTGTAGGTAAGTAGTCAAATCTGGCATTGTTTTCCAGCCCCTGGGAAAACATGCTAAGCAGAGCTTTCAACAGAAGGTAAACATCACTGATGGCACGGCAGTACCCAGTCTGGGGATCAGCATTTCCATTACACTGTCACCTGGTATTCCCTCCTGTCCCCAAGTGTCAGAGCGCCCCAGGAACAAAGGGGAGCATCCCTCCCTGGTCACACCTGCAGAGGCTGAGCTGGCACCCCTGGGCTCCTGCTGCCTGCCCTGCAGAGCGCCAGGGTTCCCTTGCCTCGTCCCACACATGCCTGGCCCCTCCACAGAGGAGAGGCTGGGAAAACAACCCCACTCTGGTTGGCTGATAAAGAACACAAATGCATTCACGGCTAAATACAGAGCAGCAATCATGCCTGAAGAGCTTCAGCAGCACACCACGCAAGGATTGCCCAGCTCGTGGGAAAGGAGGAGCACAAAAGGGAGCCAGATGCCTCAGACAACCTGAGCAACAACTGTCCCGAGACAGATGGCACCAAAATAAAAACCTTACAGCAACAAGCAAAGAGGCCACCTCCAGATTCCCAGAGGATCAGCCTCCACTCCTTCCAAAATCCTGAATTAACAGTCTCAAAGGCCAATTAAGAATGATACGAGGTACAGATTCTGCACTTCTGTAACATCTTAGAAAAAACTCATATTCCACAGAGACTCTTCCCATAGAACAACCAGTTAAAAACCATCGCTTTTTCAGAAAAATGAAGTGGCTTTGAAGAAATCACAGGCAATATTAGAAATGTAAACATGTCAGACATTCCTCCAAGGACCATCAAACCATCAAACAAATAAGGAGCAAAATTAATTTAGAAGAACTGATACTGTTGAAGAATGGGAACTTCACTTAAGAAGGGAGCTTGAGGAAGTAAAAAAAAGACCACTGTAAAGACTCAGATGTTATGAGTTCAAGCTAAACAGAGTTTTTTCTAGGAATGGAACTGTACAACAGCTAAATTCCCAGCTAGCACAAATCCTGCAAACCTTTGCTTTCTAATACATTAAAGCTCTCTTTTTTAAAAAAAAGAAAGTATAAATATGGATGAACTTTGAATTATCATTTTCTTAGATTTTCCATGTGAGTTTCTCATATGAGCCTTCTGAGGAAAACACCGTAGTCAGCTGTCATTCTTTTCACACACACAAAATAAAAAGTCTTAATGAATAACTGCTCCTGAAAATGAAAAAAAAAAAAAAGTAACTGCAGCACAACTAAGGATCACTATAAAATAGTAAGGGGAAATCCTCTTTATTTCACTGATTTGGTACTACATCTCATGGTCTAAGCCACATATCAATTAATTAAAAAGAGGATCGATGGGAAGAGAGGCAGGAAAGAATAACTATAGGAGATGGACACAGAAAGTGGAAAACAAAACCTGGAAGGGTAGGTGGCCACATATGCACAGGCACACTCAGCCTACCTTTGCAGAGACATTTCTAACCCTAACTCTGTGCACAGGAAAAGCACACCTTGTTTTGGACTTCGATCACTTCTAGGGTTCAAGAAAAGAAAGTTAAGCCAACCACGGGATGGAATTATAGGGAAAAAAGAAAGTCTCTGATCTCAAGCCACTCTTTACCATTCTGATAAACGATTCAAAGCAGAAAACCCCAATTTCCATAGGATTTGCTCATCCTTTGGATGGGACCACAGCCCAGCCCTGTCTCCCTCTGTCCATCACACCACAGAAGGCACAAGTGAACAGAAGCAGACCCTGCAAGTCTGCTTTGTTCTGTATTGTGACAAAGCCTGCAAACCCTGACCTGGCAAGCAGTGTTCAAATGAGCCAGCCCCTGGCTGGGGAGCTCTCACAGATCAGGTGCAGAATTAAACAGCTCTGATAACATCCTGGGGAGCAAATTACTAATACATGATCAATCTGATCAATTAAATCAACAAGTCAGATGCTCAGGTGCAGGAGGCATCACCCTGCAGGAGTTCTCCCACTCTCACACCTGCTGAAGGTTTGTTCACAATGAACATTTTCACCTGGCACAGCAGCACCCTGCTGCTGCACTCCACAGCTTCAGTGCAATTTGTCCATGTCCAACAAAACTTGCTCAAAAAACTTTCCTCACAGTTGTTCCCTGCGATTCTGCTCCCTCTGCCTGACAAGAAACACATATTTGTCTCATTTGTTCCACATAAGGATGGAAATTAGATAATGTCTGTACCCAGACATATAGGTTCAGAGTGTTTTCTGGGTGAAGGAGAGTGGAAGTGAGGAATTTATTTGAAGAATTTCTATTCCCATTGAAAGCTTTGCCTACCATCAAGATAGAGCCAAATATCCACAGGGAATAAAAAAATAGCTGAGCACTAGGAATCTATCTGAATTATTGACTGTATTTCAGACTCCTCACTCAGGGTCACAGAAAGACTCTCTGTTTATGACTATTTGTGCATTCCCCTCTGGGACAAAGGGGTTGGTGTGCTTATCACACACCTCAGGGCAGAAGGATTTTGTGCAATTACTTTGCACATATAAAGATTTTCCCCAATTGCAGAAGAGACAGATTTGTGGGTTTATGTCACAATACTTTGCTGAAAACAGCAGCTGGGTTATAATCTTACAACAAGTAAATAAGGTTTGCTTACACAGAATTTCCTAGAAGATCACTGTCACAAAAAAGGGACACTGTGGTACAGTGCAACTTTAGCTATTGAATATTGTCAGAGAAAAAAGCTGCCCGAGATATTTTTGGCATTAAAAAAGAAATACTCTCTTAATACTTTATTTTCTGTTTATGTGGAACAATGTAGGGAATTTAAAATGAGTCCAAAGTTTTGATTGGCCTAAATTTGCATTTCTAAATGCAAAAGCAATTGGTGGAAAAGCATACATAACTCTAGTGAGGATATATTTTTCCTCCCATCCAGTATTTTCCCCCATTAATATCTGTCCTGCAGCTTCACAATGAAGAGGATGGATGCCTTAATTAGCAGCCCCAGAGAATTGAAAGGGGTTTCTGCACAATTTCCTCCAGACTATTTAATTTAAAGCATGCAATGACCAGAGCTGCAGTAACTGGGGATAGAAAGGTCTTGTGGGCCAGGAAGACCCCAGGGCAGGGCAGAGCTTTTCCAGCAGTGCATTTCCTGGGGTGTTGCAGAGCACCTCAGAGCTGTCCCAGCTTGTGTGAGGACAGGGAAAAGCCCCTGGAAGCTCCTGTGCAGCCTGAGAGGCCCCTGGAAACCCCAGCACAGGGGAAGGGCTCAGTGGTGCCACATCTCAGACACTGGGAGGTGTCACCTGCACACAGGGACATCACAGGGGGGAGGCACAGGAGCTGCTCTGCTGTGGTCTGGGACAAAGCAAAGCAGAACCAAAGTAGGTTTCAGTCCTAGAGGGGAAGGTGCCCTCAAGAGATCCCTCTCGCACATGGGGCTGAAGAGTTACAGAGCCTCCAACAGGTGCTGAGCAAGACTTTGCAGACACATTTGAATAAGCTCCCTACTAAATTCTGTCCCAGGGTATACAATCAGAATCCCACGAGCACAGTGAATGCTGAACTCTGCTGCATCACACAATGTTGTTTTCTGTAATAGCAAAAGATCCCCAATACAACAAACAAAGACCTTATAAATCTTTCTGAGGAGAGAAAAAATCCTGCTGCTCCCAAGGTGGTATATTCTGACAGGTTAAATGGTGGAATATGTTATAAATTATTTCTATTCAAGAAATGGAAAGTAGAATTTGTGGGATACTTTTTACTGCATGAGTTCTGCAGGTGGAGCAGCAGGAAGACCAGACAGGAACATGGCACCACAGCCTCCCCCTCCTGCACAGGCCCAGGCCAGCAGCACAGAGCTCCAGCTCTCCCAAACACCAGGCCCAAGCTGCACAAAACTGCTTTAAAACCATTCAGCAGCTCAAGAGGTGGAAAGGGGAAAACCCAACGGCCTGGCTGCTGCACTCAGGTTTTTTCCCAAGGCTGCAATCTTTCCCTAACCCTTTTGGCTCTAGCACATGAAGTGATCTGCTGAAGAGGGTAACACATGAAATGCTCCTGACTGCATCATTAATGAAGATGCTTTCCAGAGGTTCATTGCCCTGGAGAAAACCAGCCCCAAAGGAAGCTCTGCCTCACTGCAAAAGCAGCCATGACTCTGCTCTGGAAATGCTGCAACCTCGCTCGTATCAAAGAGCTCCGTGCTCAGATGTTGGGTGGTGCTCAGAGGAAAGTGTTCAGCCCTAATTTTGACTCCCTGTCTGCCCAATAGAGATAGGAAGAACATTGTTTTAAAGTCAGCAAGTGAGGGGGAAAAAAACCTAAAAGAAATCATTTCCTTGGAGGAGAAAAGTCAACTCACCCCCACATTGACCCACTTGCCAGCAAAAGCAAGAGTAAGACTACATTTGAGTTTTGGATACAGACAGTTGTTACAAAAGCTCCATAAAAATGCTCTTACCAAACATGATGACTAAGAATCACATTGCTGAGGTGCTGTTTCTTCCAGTTCACAGAGAAATAAATAATTGCTGTTGCCCTGTAAAAACTACTTGTGACGGTTTCTGAGCCCGGGCAGCTTGGCCAGGCTCTGCCTTCAGAAGGGAACCTCCAAATGCTTCCCCTTCTTGCTCAATCCCCAGGCACTAACAAAGAGACACGTGAAAACCAAAACCAGATGAAGCCCATAGCTAGAAAACTACAATTCTGCAGTGACATGCAGTCAGAAATGAATTGAGAAAAGCCAAGGAGTAAGGTGGCCTCCCTTCCAGATTCTCATTTAGCATAAGGACAGATTTAACCTGGCTCTGCACACTCTTCCCGTGAACACAGCTCCCAGATGCACTTCCCATAAACACTGGGAAAGGGTTTTCAGGGAGCATGTTTAGCCTAAAGCTTTGATCATGCCTACACTCATGTTGGCTTTTCTCTGCAAATCCTCCTCATCATGCTGACCACATACTCCTCTGCCTTGTTTGCTCACATAAGTACAAAACAAACACTTTCAAGAGGCCTTTCTCTATGAATGTTCTACAGTTACAGCAGCAAAATCCTCAAGTGACTCAGTGTATTACACAGAGCCTGGGATATCCTGGGCATTCCCAGAACACTGATTTGATGTGAAAAGAAAATCAGCAGGACACATTTGCTCCATTCCAGTTTGTTTTGCCAGCAGACATGGCTACACCTCACATCTGGCCCCACATCTAGAAAACCAAGTTTTTAGGACCAAAATCTCTCCATCACCTTATTTTTTCTGCAGACATAGATATTCCAAAGTTACATTAAATCCCTAAATCAGCAACGGAGCACATTTCCCACAGAAGTGAATCATTGCTGATTGCCTTGTCTCTTGCTTTTTTTAATAAAAAAACAACTTTATCTCATGGATAGAGACAGTATCTATGCATTTACTTGGCCCGTGCAAAGAGCATAATGAAGCAGAAAACATTTTTCATTGTTTCTGACTGTGCAAATTCAGGGGAGGGAGTTGCAGAGGTTTTTTGGTTTGGGGGAAGGAGCTGCATTGTGAAGCAGGGTGGGTATTTTCTTGGTTGAGATAGATGTACTAGAAACCCCTCAAGAGCCTTTACAGCCAAGTGATAGCAATAGCCTTTTCTTCCTGGAAGAGTTTTCATTGAATCCCACTGCAATTAAAGGTTCAGTTCCAAGCAAAGTCTGAAGGCTTAGGTTATGTTTCCATGGAGGAATAGCTTGTCCCTCACCTCAGAAGCACTTCTGCACAGCCCAGCCTCCCATGACTGTGGTTTGTTCCCACTATTGACCTGGATTGCTGGAGCTCTGGGGACACCAGGCACACACCCAGCCTGTGCAAACCCACAGAGAAAGCAGGAGCCTTTCAGTGCTGCAGGGTCACACACAACAGTGAGATGCTGTGAATTGGTGAGGGAGGATGAAAGTGAACACTTACACTTAAAGAACAACCTCTGTCACACTGGCTCCTTGCCAGAAAAAATAACCCATTACAACCAAAACCCAGTTAAGTCCAACAGCCCATGCTTAATTAAGGCCACTCTAAGAGTTTTCTGTTCAAAGCAGCTGATCCTTTCAGCAGGTGAGACTGAAGCCTGCCAGCTCAGAGTACCAAATCCAAACCCTCACACGTGGGTGTCCACTGCTGACATGGAAAGGGATGCAGAGCCCAGAGCAGAATATTCAGAACACAGATTCAGCTGAGAACAGCAGTAGCTGTGCCTGTGCCACACATGGCAGGCTGGGCCTGTTCTCCTCAGGCTGAATGAATGCTCAGCACAACTCACACCCACATCAGCTGCATCCTCTTGTCCTCCCCACAAGGGGGGCTCCTTCCTCTTACCCCTGGGACCAGACCCTGGCAACTCTCTAAAGATGGCCAGAGGTCACCTGGGTGATATTTGCTCAATATTAGAAGTGTGCCAGGAGTCCTGCTCGGGTGTAGAACAATTAAACACTCTAAGCATCCAAGAGGAGCCCAGACAGACTCACACCCCAGCCCTTTTCAGTTTATTGGGATGGCATACAGCCCATCCATCCCCAGATCATTGACCAAAGCGAAGAGTTTCTTCTGAGCTTGAAAGAAGGGTTTTGCCTTAGAGGTCATTACAGAGAGCCCAAAGGCAGCAGGATTGCTTCCAAGAATTCAAACAAGCCTCACACCCAGCTGCCAGCACCAGGCCCTGCACAATGGGTGATGTGCTAACCCATGGCAGACTCTGCAGCCCAAATGTAACCCCAGACCACTAACATACCCCGATTTTCCTGGTGTAGAAGCTCAAAAAGCCTAATTGTGAACCTCACCTCAAGTGCATGGAAGAGAAAGGGGAAGGGGGCTGGCTGAGCACAGGGAACATCAGCTCATTTCAGCCGTCAAAACCACAAAAATGTCTACAGTGCTGATCAGTCATCCAGGACAGACAGGGAGATAAGGAGGGCAGGAAACCACACACCTAAACACACACAGGAGCACGAAGCTGCACACATGCTCCAGTTTGTCAGTGCTGCCTGTCTGTAAAGGCAAAATAAACAGCAATGCTACTGGAAAGGTTTCCCCCCTCCTTTTCAGACAGAGGTGTGCAAGCCAAGCCTTGACTCGTTTGGGGAGAGGGTGTTTCATTGTGGTTTGGAGATGCATCCAGAATTTTGTATTACTCAGAAACTTTGGTTCTGAGTGTATTTTTATAAGGAGTCTGAGAATGAAATATGATTCATATTTACATCTGTTAGCATGTTGGGAAGAGAGAAAAAATTAAAAAAAGGATAAACAAACTGCTGCTGAAAGAACCAAAATAAAAAGTTGGTTTGATTTCCCACAAGACTCTCTAGGTTTGGGCAGAAAATGTTTGTGTTACCAAAACCCCTAAGGTGAAGGCAAAAGACAGTGGCAAAGTCAGCAGTGATTTGAGCTGTGCATCTGGTTTTTTGGTAAGGTTGATTGGGAAAGCACATAAGAAGTGTTGCAAATCAGTTATGTCAATTCCGGATTCTGATACAAAATGTTTAGTCCCATGATGTAATTTGGGCTGTCTGGCCAGAGCTCTTCCCCTGCAGAAAGAATACATTGTAGCAGTTTTGTATGTGTGAATGATGAGTGTACATATTCTTATAAATAAGATGTTTTGTGCAAGCTTTTCGCATAGATCTGGGACAGCTGAAGTATAATGGAAGGAAAATGTCACATATCACAGAGAATTTTTTCCCCAAATTAACCTCCATAAACGTCTTAAGAGCAGAGGGAGCATCTAATGAAAGGACCTTTATGCAGATGCAGATCATGACATTCCATTCATAAAACCAGAGAGAATCAACATGATGTAGCTGCAAGACTGAGGGCAAGGAGAAAAAAAATTGCAGTTTCAGAGCATGGCAAAAGCTCCAAGACATCTTGACTAAGACCACAAAAATCTGTATTACCCAGACTACACATGAAGGCTTTCCAAGGTCTGATTCTGAAAGCCCAGTCTTTCTCAGGGCTGAAGTGTCTCATAAGGAGAAGATAAAGATAATTTTTACAGGAGCAATTACCTCGATTACGTGCAGTGAGGGCCAGGCAGCGATTGGCATTGCACAATAAACAAGCAGCAAGTCAAGGCAGACGTGAGCAGCCACAGAGGAGAGAAGAAAAACCATTATTCATCTCCAAAGGGGAGCAGTGAGAGCAGAGATTCTCCAGCAGGACCAGACAGACAATGAACTAAAACGAGCCAAGAACTGAGAGCAGAAGTTCTGCAAAGCAGAGCCTCTCTCCTGGGTCTGCCATCCTCTGTCAAGGGCCAATCCAGGATTAGATCCGATTTACAAACATTTATCTGACATCTTGCTACATAAAGAGAAGATACCTCCTAATCAATTAATATTTACTGAATATTTTGTTCACATTGGGTTAAGCATGGGTTTATTCTATCCACACACAGAAGGGAAGGAGGCAGAGACAAAAACAAAGTGATTGATATTCTAGATTACCTATAGGGCAAAACCCTTGTCCAGTGAACCACATCACCTCAGAGAGGAAAAGAAAGCAAAAAGGGAGGCTCAGCAATATAGATGTTAAAGGGATGTCAGAGCAGCCTAGCAGTGCAAGAGCACTCTCAGGAGACTGCAGAGCAGATGCTGCAGATTAAAGCTGCTCAGCAGTCACAGCTGAGAGCAGCCTTCAAAGGGAGAATCCAATGCCCTGCAGCCCTTTGTGAACATCCCTGGCAGGGTGCAGCCGGGCAAGGGGAGCCTACCAAAGGCCCAGCACCTGAGAGAAAGAGGCTGGCCCTTGCCAAGGGTTCAGAGGGGCTGCTGGGGCTCTGTGAGAAGGCTTTGGGATGGAAACCACATGTGACACCCCCTGAGAGGAGCCCCATGTGCAAGGCAGACCACCAAGTAACTGCATGTGTCAGGGCTCAGGGGTGTCTGACTGCTTTGGGAACCAAACAGGAGCGGGGCACAGAGGTTCCCCCCTCTGGGAAGAGCCTGGCACGTGATGAGTGAGTTTGCTGGGAGGGAAGGATCCCACTCCACAGACCGTGCTGGAGAAGCTGCCTGACAGGACAAAGGGGCTTCTCCTTATTACTCTAAGGGTCAGAGAAGCAGAAAGATTGGATTGCAGGCAGTCTCTAACCAAAAGAACAAACCAAAAACCACAGCACCACATCAGCTGTCACATCACTGGTGACAGCCTGGCCTTCAGCACAGCCCCTGGGTATCCCAGCACACAGGTGCTTCAGTGCTGTGTCACACCAAGAGCTCAAACTGAGGGGCAGCAATCCAGAACAAGGCAGGCAGGTGCAAGGCAGACGGCAAACGGCCCCACCAAAACACTGCCTCACAACCTGGGAGCTCCCTTGGGCTGGGATCACCCACCAGGTGACCCACAGGCAGGGAATGGCATCTGGGACAGAGGCTCATGGCTTGGAAGGACCCAAAGGAAGCAGACTCAGTTCTACCAGACTATTGCAGACTATAGCAGACTGTCAGTCTGCTGCCCAGGATTGAAATGCTTGCCCTGGCCCAGCACACAGCACTAGAGCTCTGCAGCACCTGCTGTGGAACGACTGCAAGGCTCCTTCTGTAACTCAGAACTACAGGAATGTGCAGAGCCATGTAACAGCCACGAACATTGCAAGGTGTAATTCTTAGAAACCACGCAGGGGTGAAATCTGCCCCAAGAGAAAGGCAGCAAGCACCTGGGCAGTGTAGATGAGTGGCCAAGGCATCAGCCCTTGAGCCCCGTGGGTCTGAGCAGCTCAGGCCTGAGGTTACCCATGGGGTCTGACCAATCTCCTGGTCCCACCAGAGAGAGCAGAGGTGCCCGAGCAGGAGCAGACGTGGTGTGGTACCCCAGTGCTGCCTGAAAGGCTTTCATGAGCAGTGTCCCTTCCTCTGTCTGGGATGGATAAAGGCACAGCCAGGCTGTCAGCTGTGGCCCAGGCCTGGTCTGGCTGCAGTTTGTAGAACATTTCTGCCTTGAAAGCATCCCTCCCTTTCCTCATCAATCCCTTGAAAAAAAGGTGTACATATTGAAATTTTGTGTGGTTTGGGGTTTTTTTGGGGGGAGGGGGTGTTTGTTTTCATAAGACTGGATATTTAACTAAAGGTTAAATAACTCAATATTTAGTGCAGAGTGATGAAGGACAGAAGAGGAAAAAGAAGGGCAGGCTTAGCTTCCCTTACTTTAAAGAAGTTTCTTTTGCTTCATCACAGTTAGTAAAAAGCTCCAGAGTTTGAGGAACTGTGATGCCTCATGGATTCCATTCTGCATTTCCCCCCAAACTAACAATTTGCTTACACCTCCACATGCAGTTCTTGATTCTCACACTCAGAAGTGACATGCCATTCAACCCCAAGCTATCCCATAAAATGAAACATAAATTAGCAAATCAGTTTAAAGAAAACTTCCCAGAAACATTAAAAGAGCTCATTTGACCTTTGCAAAAAAAATTATTTCACTTTTCAAACAGCAAATTTTGCTTTGAATCTCTGTGCTTTATGCTACCACAAAGAAGTTTCCATTGCAGACTTGCAAGTAGAAATGAAAAGCACTGGATGAAGGCTCATATGACCTGGTTTAATATTAAAGCACTCACATCCTTCCAACTCTGCCACTGTGTAATGAAGATCTAGACTAAAAAACGAATGTACAAAGTGTTTCTTCTCCAAACTGCTAAGTCTGTGTTTTCCTCTCAAGACTCCAGCTGAGCTCTGTTAACACCAAAGTAATGTACAGCCACTGAATTTCACTCCAAACTCCACCAGCTTTCATCTGGCTCCAGAAGAGCCACCAAAGCTGTGCCTATGTATTATTCTTTCAACGAGCAAAGGATTAGTATTGACTGATTATTGGCTGCCCAGCAATGCAAGAAACTGCTGAAGAGTGGTCTTTGGAACATCTTGTGTTTGAGAAAGACATGAAATATCAAACCCTAATTTATTAATTTATGTTTACATTTTTACAGCAGCCCATGAGAAGAAGCTGCCTGCCAGGCACAGTTTAATTCACTCTGATAACACAGAGCCCATAAATCTTAACCAACAGCTCAACATGCGAGGCATTTGATGTGTCTGGGAACCTGCTGTAGCAAAGACATGAGCTGGTAGAAAAAGCAGCAAGATGCCTATTCCCATGGGAAGAGTCTGCAGGCCTGGCAATAGATCATTTGTTCATTTGGAAGACACTTGTTCCTCTAGTAAAACAGCAACTAATATTTCTGCTTTCCCTGCTCAGACAGGAAATGTGGTGCTAAGGGCCAGCAGACAGAGCAGGTCCTCGTGCTAATTACACGGTCAGTAAACATTTGCTCTCCCGTGTTTCCTCAAGGCCTGAGTGATTCCCAGGTGGAATTCAGCACTGGGACTGGCTGCCTTCTTCCTCTCTGCCACAAGGGCTGAGGAGACGGACCACATTTTAGAGGATGTCCAGGTTAAACAGCCCTGTTTGCACAGGATGATCCTGCCACCTGGAAAGGGTTGAGTGCTACCACATTTCAAGGGGAAATGAGATTTTTGAAGTACCCAAGGAGCAAGGTTCTGAAACTGCCCCTCAATAGATGGCAAACATCCAAATATACACAGCCCCGTAGATGTACAAATGGGATTGTAGAGCAGGTCACTTACAGAGAGGTTTCTTTGGTGGGCAAATCCCTTCCAGCCCTGCCTTCAACCATACAGAAGTCATTTCTCACATGCAAAATCACTCAAGGGGAACCACCTGATTACACAAGAGGGTGTGCAAAAAGCCTATATGGAAAAGCCTCTACTGACCTACAAGAACACAGCAAAAGAAGCAGATTTTATTTTAAGGCACAAAGGTCTATTTGCTCACTGTAGCTCTGGGGGTTTATTGTACCTGGTCAGGCTCTGAAGTTCTGCCTAACACAATATTTTTAACTGGCCCACATCATCTTGGCTGACTTTCTGCCCAGCAAAGATCCAGGGCAGGAGCTGGCCACAAACTGAACAACATTCTGGGTATCTGACCTTCTCCCAGAGTGGGCTTGTTTGGTAAATAGAGAGATCCACTCACAGATTCCCAGTAAACTGTCCTCTTTACATCCTCTCCGTGGAAGAAAGCTACTTCCCATCCACACAGCACTCAAATTCCTGACTGGTACTCACTGGATAAAGATGAGCAAGTCATAAGATGCAGTTGTGTAAACATCAAGGGGAAAACAAACATTCAAGTGTTTTGAAAACACTTCACTCTGAAGTCCTGTTTCTCACATGCCCCGAGTGCAGCTTCACCCCCACAAACTTTAAGTAAAACAGCTCCCTAATGGCATTCTGAACTGTGTAATTGCAGGCAAAATGCTTGACTTCCACCCACTGCTTCCCATGCTCTCAACACGTGCCACCAATCATTTCCATTTTGATGTACAGTTGCTTTTCATTCTAATGGGGGGGTTTATTTTGTTGTTGCTGCTTTGTAATTTAAAGAAAAAACAACTGAAGACTCAAAGTGTGGAGAACATATATTAGATCTTGCCCTGGTACAGACTGTCAAATTGCCGTGGGTGATGTGAGGAATTATCAGCTCCATGGAATTTCCTCTTTCACATCCCTCCTCGGCTGTACCTCAGAACTAACATTCCCAAAGAAGGTCCAAGTATCCCCCCAAACCCATGTGCTGGTGGTGCCCAACAGTGAGCAGCAAACCCCTGAACTAGAGGCTGCTTCTGAGAGCAGCCCTGAACTGGCCCGAGGCACTGAATCCAATGGCATTTTGCACAGCAGGCTTGGACAGAGGGTGCTGTGCCCATTGCACTCTGACACCTCCTGCCCCCTGCTCTTTGAAACACTCCTTAGCCAAGGTGCAGCAGGAATGCCATGAGAAAAAACAGGACACATTTTCCTGGGGCTTTCCTTCCTAAGGATTCAGCTGGATGTGGCAGTAATTATTTAAGAGGTGTTTTTAGCCATATTTGTGACCCTTGGGATTGGATAAATTTTCCCATTGCAGCAGGCTGGTTTACTGCAAGCAGCACACTGAATGGTTTTGCTCCCACCTCCATTTGCACTGCAATGCCTCTGTGAGGCAGTGCAGCCAGCTCCCCTGCACTGCAGGGCAAGGGCAGCACAAGTGGGTGTGCATCTCTACCAGGGCAGAGAGCCCCAGCTCCCCATCCCTCTGTCACCAGAGCTGCTCTAGGCTGTGCTGGGAGCATTAGCCCATGCAGCCTGATATGAGTTCACGAGGCTGGAATTCAAAACACTCCCCAGCTGTGGGAACCCGGGCAGGAGCCTGTCACACTGAATGGGATCCAGATTAGAGCTGTGAGAATTTGGGAAAGCCCGTCTAGCGAGCACCATCTCTGGGGGGGAGGGAGGGAAACAGTTCCCAAGTTGTTCGACTCCTAAGCCTGAAGGAAACTGGGTCTGTCTCTTAGATACTGACACTGCAAGGTTTGACTGGGACTACATCTGTATCAGAGGATATTTTCCCAGGGGAAGAAGTGCAGCAGGCTATTTTATTGAATTAAAACACAGATAAGCACCTCAGAGATGGGTTTTTCTGTGCTGTGCAGTCTGGGGCTGGGTGCACACAACTCCCTGAAGGATCTGTCTGTGGAGAACTGATGGGAATCATGGTCCAAGGATGGACCCTCTGTGCCACCCTGCACACGAGGAGTATGTGACATGTCTGACATGCAGGTACTTGATTTAAAATATTTAAAATCCCCACCAACTAAGCAGCCAAACTCAAGAGAGGACTACACAGTCAGTTCTGGAAGGAGGAGAGAGAATGCAAATAATTTATTACTTTTCTACCCTACAATTGATATTTCACACAGCTGTTGGAAAAGGGGCAGGAAATATTTGTCTGTTCCCAGCTCTGATGCCTCAGGTGATAGAACAGGGAGAAATTTCTTTACATCCAAGCACTGCAAAACCTTTTAAAAGCTATTTCTTTTCCAAGCCTTGCTAAGGCATGGCAGAGCTGAGGACCAAGTCCCAGACTGATATTTGCTTGCCCCTTTATAAGAGTCTTTAAAAACTCTGAGAGAGCAGGCCAAGTGAGAAAGCTCTAGGTAGGACCATGGGCACCCTGCTAGATTTCCTTGGGTGCTGCCAGCCGAGCTCAGCCCTGCAGAGTGCCCACAGTGCCAGGGCAGCTCAGGAGGAGGGAGGGGTGCTCGCTGGCTGTGGCACACCCATCAGGCGGGCTGGAAAGCGATGCCCTGCAGAGTGCCCACAGTGCCAGGGCAGCTCAGGAGGAGGGAGGGGTGCTCTCTGACTGGGGCACACCCATCAGGCGGGCTGGAAAGCGATGCCCTGCAGCGCTGGCTGTGCAGGAGCCCTCGGGGCTGGCTCGGGCAGTGACCCTGCACACAGCGGCCATGCAGGCGGTGCCACAGGCCCCGGGCCCCAGAGCAGGGCACAGCCCGGTTGATGTGCCACCTGCAGGCCTGGGGGGAGCCGCTGAGGGCACGTGGCTGCTGAAAGCCCCGCTGCAGCCTCCCCTCCTGCACCACAGACCAGCCCGTTCAGCTGCTCAACTTTGCTCCAGACTCAGAGGGGAAAAAAAATAAAATTCCACAAGTGGTTCTCTTCTGTCAGCATGTTAATTGGTCTGATTAGGAAAGTAAACAAATCATAGGGACAACAGGAAAAAATAAAACAAACAAAAGGGGCGAGACACAGATTTTCTACTATGTATAGCACTGAGGCAGCAAACCAAGTGAAGACAAGAGCACAACTTCCTCTTTGTTAATTAAAGTGATTGGCAGCAGCCAGGAAAATGTTGATGCTCTTTGTCTTCCAATATATTCTGTTTCTCCAGCAGCAACATTAATCACAACAGCCACGATATGACAAATTTCTGCTGCTGAAAGTTTGCTTTGTAATGAAAATGGGCACTACAGTCACATCTTCCTTCACATCAGACAGAACTTCAAACTCCCATTACTAGATGGTTTTTCTCCCTTTTCTGTAACAGGAGACTAACCCAGAAGAAATCAGGGAAGAGAATGGCTGTGGAGTCTTTTGAAAATTCTAAGCATGTCTTGGCCAGCTCAGGAGAGCCTCTCTGCAGAAGAGACAGAGACCAAAGTAACCCAGCTCACACATTGCCAACTCCCTCCTCCCGAGGAGGAAGCCCACACTCACAGGGATCAGCACATCCTGGCTGCCATGCCTGTTGTACCTCCAGCCCTGCTGAAATCTTAGCTGGGCATACCCTCCTCAGATGTGTTTTCAGCTGCTTCCCAGGGGCTGTCACACCAGCTCCCAAACACTTCCACACCTTGCACGCTCACACAACACAACAGAACCCTCATGCCATGGGAACCCCCAGACCAGCCCAGGGCACCTCCCCAGCCACCAAGAGACAAGGATGCTGTTTTCCCCTGAAGTTTCTTTCCCCTCTAGGCAAAAACACCCCAAGTTCCTGCAGAAACCCACGTGGCAGTCCCCACTCCTGCAGAGCCTTCCCCACGTCCCAGCCCAGACACAGAGCACAGAAGGATGTGCGGGATTGGGCTGCAGGATTTAACCTGAGGGGAGCTAATGTGACTCATGAAACCACACATCAATTACTGGGCATGGGAGACAGATTAAGGGAGAAGTGGAAACTGTTTCTTTTCAGTGACTCGTTTAAGCTGTGTTTGATTTAAGAGGTCCTTGACAAGAAATGCACTTAAGGGTTTTAATACTTCAGCCATTCCAGGCTGCAAGTGAATAAACCCAAAGGGCAAAGCACCTTGACCCCTAAACAACAATCAGCCAAAAACCAGTCAAGATACAGCATGTCCAGCCCAACATCCTTTCCCAGATTTCAGCTGGAGTACTACAAAGATCCAGGCTGTCACGATAAAAAATGGCCAAGCAGTTCTTCTGGCTGGCTCTGAGTGGGCTGCAATGATTAGCAGCAAAATAGCTCTTCCAGTGCCTCAGTCAAGACAAGTTCACCTTTCAGTCTGAAATCCTGATTTTAGACACTTTTCAGCTGCCCAGTATTTATTACAGCAGCCTGCAGAAGCTGCAGACAAGCATGAGGACCCCATAAACTCAATATTGAATACAAGGAGCTCGTAGGAGTCTGTACAGAGCAGGCAGAGACTTTCTGCCAGATTTGACAGACAGGAAAAGTCTTCCAAGCTGAGCAGATAAGTGGATGGGAACCACTGTCATTTGAAAGGCTCCATCCTGCCTCTGTCCCTCAGCTCCAATATTTCTAGAAAGATTCACTGGTTCTACACTTCCCCAGAGTGCTTCAAGTGAGGTCTAAAAGAAAATGAGCTCTAACAATACGAGGATGCCTCTGCCTGAAAATATTCACACACATCACAAAGAAGGGTCTGACCAGTGTTTAAAAAAGTCACTTGAATTTTTAGGTTTTATTTGTACTGCTGCTTTTGATATTTACTTATTAGCAAATAATTTTCATCTGTTCAACATTTGCATCTTATATGAGAAACATCAAAAGCTTCAGACCTTTGATGACATTTATCCCCACCAGTGCACAGCAAATTACAGCGAGGAGAAAGAAAAATCCAAACACAAGGCACTCAAAGCAAAGCAGCATGGAAGGCAGAAATGCATCCAGCTCCAAGCAATTCTGTCTAAATGAATAAACATTGTTCTCCACTGCTACCTCTCGCTAAGAGATACCCACACAAGCACAAGCTTAACTCTTTCCATTCCTCTTCCTTACAGCAGCCTCGTCACTTCTGTGCCAGCCTGAGCTCTGCAGCCCTGGTTTCACCCAGCACTGATGGGAGCGGGGAGAGTTTCACCCCAAAAGCAAAATCCCACAAGGTGGGAAGGAGGAAACCTCATGCACAAGATGTGCAAGTATGAGACAGTCACTGTTCAGTCTGTCACATCCATCCAGCCAGCATTTCTGAAGGGCCCTGCATGTAAAGAGGGACACACCCACACCAGTGACATGTGGTGAGAGGGGAGAGGGAGGCAACTGAAGTTTCCTTTAAACATAAAAATGCAACACTTTGTACTTTACCTAGCTCCAAGAGTTATGGTAACAGAAATTCAAATATTGACATCTACTGCCAGTGTGATACCCAAAAATGAGAAATGCTCAACTGGCAACAAGCACAGCTTCTCTTTTCTAAACTGACCTTAAGAAAAAAAATCAATAAAATCACAAATCTTGCTCATACTTTTGCTGTTTATCAATTCAAGAGACATGTTACTAGAAGCCTTTAGGAGCAGCTTGAAGCTTGTCTCTGGAGTTTCTCTGGTGACTCTGGCAGGTGGAATGCATTAGCCAAGTATTCACCTATGTTAGGCAGGGAAACAGGAATTATTTCAAGTAAACAAATGAGGCTTTCTCCTGTAAGAGCATCAGAAGCTCCAGAGTTCCCACCACCTCCCAGGGAAAACACAGCTTTTTATTGTGCAAAACCAAGCCTTTATTTCATCAGTTGCTCTGTGGAAGCTGCTCTGTAAGACGAGTAGGAAATATTCTGTTTTCCAGGTAAGGATTGGTAAGCATCAGTTGGTGGCCATCCCCCAGCAATACACAGCTAGATGTAATTAGGGCAATACACACAGCATTCAGTCTCAGGACTGAACACTGGGGAGTGTGGAAAGGGGCAGCCACTTCACTCTGAAGCAAAGGCACCACAGGGGAGAAAAGCTGAGTCTCCAAGCCAGGATTTCCTTCGTGCCCTGCCCGAGCAGCAGTTCCACACATCGCTGTGCCGTGGGGTCAAGAGCACAGCTACAGCCTTGCCCCCAGGGAAATAAGCAGAACAATTGTCTCAAAGTCTCCCAGGATGTTCAAATCCTTGGCACGGCAAGAGCCTGCACTGGCAGGAATGAGTTCTGTCCCTAGGTAAGGGACAGCAGTGGCTGTGTGCTCCAAACTGCCCTCTCTCAGGTCCTCTCACTTCTTACCCAGATGTTCCATCACTGCCATGCTCAACGGCCAACAGGCTCAATAGGTGGAAGGTTAAAATCAAACCAAACCCACCACACAAACTGCAGGATATGGTTTCTTTCAGCTCACTAATGTTCACTAAAAATCACAGTCAATAAAAATGATTACATTTTTAACAAACATAAGAGGTTGTCTTCAGCATTGACCTAACCATTTGAATGAAGGATTTATAACTGCAGTTTCAACAGAGCCTCCTGAAGCTGTGTTTTGCACAGGTTTATGCTAAATTAACAGTATGATGCATGCTTAGGAGCAGTATCCCTAAAACTACTCATGTTGAAGAAATTAACCTATGGATTGAATGTCTCTTTCAGTTGACAATTAATGCAATCATGGAAAGAAAAGGAGGAAGCATGAGTGCCAAGGGATGGGAAATGGGAGGCCTGATTTCTTTTGCAAAATTAGCTCTTGGGGCTGAAATAAAATTCAACCTGTTGGCTTAAATCTGGATTTTTCCCTATTCAAATACCTTTCTAATCAGTTCAATGTGCTAGGTGTGTCCCACACTGGACCTTGCACCTCAGGGGGAAGCACTGCTGTGGGTGTCTTGTTCTGTAGGGTACCACCAACAATATTCCAGGCACCCCAGCCTTTTTCTGCTTTTGATCCAAACAGATCGTTAGTACACAGTGCCAAGTCCTGACAAACAATGTCTAAAATGTTTTTCTAATTAGCAAGCAGTGAGGTGTCCAAACCTGAAGTCAGCAAGAAGCCCTTTCAGCACAGGACAGGGCAGGAATGCAGAGGAGGTGGGAGCAATGAACTGCAGCTTGGAGCAGACACCTTTGCAGGGGAATATAACCTCACAACGACATTTTTCTCTGGTGAAGCATTAGAGCACTTGCTTTTGAGCACATATTTAAACCCAATCAACATTTAAAAGCATTAGAGAGTGTGTTGAAACGCTTTGCTAAGCTGGGCTTGAGAAATAACTCACTTTCATAGGTTACTGTGATACTGGGGTGTGATACAAGCTGGAGTTGTCCACACATCCCTGCCCCCAGAGGATGAGGAAAGGCTGAGAGAACTGGAATTCTGGGAAGCCTGGAAAAGAGAAGGCTTTGGGGTGAAGGAATTGCAACTCTGCAGTACCTGCAGGGAGCCTACAAGAAAGATGGAGAGGGACTATTTACAAGGACAAGGGATGATGGCTTAAACTGACAGAAGGTGGGTTTAGATTGGGTTTCAGGAAGAAATGCTTTACTCAGAGTGGTGAGAAGGGCCCTTCAGAGCAGCTGTGGCTGCCCCATCCCCGGAAGGGATGGATAGAGCTTGGAGCAAGCTGGTCTAGTGGAAGGTGTCCCTGCTCCGAGCATTGTTCCTCCAACACCAGCCACTAGCTGGGATGGCTGTGGCACTGCAGTCACTTGGCCTTCAGTGGAGACAAAGAAGAGCAAAAGCCCAAAGCAAAGAGCAGAACCTTTCTGTTCCACAGCCCGAGGAGCCGAGGGAAAGCAGGGAGGCATCTGTGCTGAGCAGCGTGGCAGTGAGTCACTGCCTCCCAGGGCTGCTCCTTGGGTGGTACAGCTCACACTGCAGCCCTTGCTCAGAGCATGGGCCTGGAGTCCCCATGCAGCTCCTTGGGAAGGAAACAAGCACGGATTTTACATGTGCTTGCTCATAGGGCTGTGTGATGTTATCCAACGTGTAATTACCAAGAGGAAACTCTCTAAAGCTGAGCCTGTTTGCTTCCAAAGGGATCCCAGTGGGAAGCATTCCTACTGCCACATTTCCCCACTTTGACTATCTCCTCCACTATTTATCTTTGTTTTTTTTTTTGCTTTGGTTTTCCAGGCCCTCTTATAGTTCATCCCACCTACTCAGCAAGTTTCAAGGCAGCCAGTGCTGACTGACCACAGCCACAGAGCAGCTCTATGCTCACGCCAATTATCCCCAACAATATGTGGATTAGATTGCACACACACTGCCAGAAAAAACCATCTACCTCAGATTTAAATCATTAAGAATGGCCCTCTGGAGACAATAATCTCTCCTCAATGTGAAGGCTACAGACAAATGTCAGAATTCTGTCTGGCCCAGGAATGTTTCCTCATAACAAGGCTGGTTTGTGCAATCAATGAGGCTGACAGAATTTCCGATACGCTCTCAGGGCCTGATCCAAGGCACAGGGAAGTTCATGGTAACACTCCCATTCACTACAGCTCTGTGGGAAACCTTTTTTCCCCCCTGACCCATGAGAATTTTTGAGATTTTGGAAGTTTTTTCCCATCACAACCACGACAGAAAAATTGAAATCTCAAATTTTTGCAGCCTGAATATCTACTTGCATCGCTCCCACAAAAGAGACAAGATTTAAAATAAAAACCTGATTAAAATATTTTGTTCAAAAGAGAAGGGAAACAACAAAATTTTGAAACCAAATATCATTTTCAAAATCAGTCTTTGTATTAAGAAATTGGCATTTTTTCAACGAAAATGAGACATCAAAAGCTTGTTGAACAATTCCAGCAGCCTCTCCTGAACTGCAGAGCAGGTCTTTCCTGCATGAGTGAGCTCACCTGGATATTTTGCTCTTTAAAAATAGAAATTCCATGTGCACAGGGACCCTATTCATCTTCCTAACAGGCATAATTTATGTTCCAGCTACTGAAGAGGGGCGGTCTCCCCTTGCACACGAAGAGGTGGAAGCCATTTGATTGCAAGGAGAATAAAAACTCCTCACAGGTAATTGCAAAATGTAAACACCACATCTCTCATTTGAAATCAATTACACTTCCTTCTGCAAGGTGCTAAGTGCCAAATCATCTGTCTCAGAGCTGCATTTCCCAGCCCCCAAGGCCCTGAACCCCTGTGAGGCAAGCCCCACATTCACATTATGGCCAAAGCCACTGGATGGAGCTGTTAGAAACATCTCACAAGCCCCAGCAGTGAGCAGTGTTCAGTCTTTAGGAAACCTGCACTGACATTATCTTTTAGACATTTCCAATGGGAAAGGCCTTGTGAGCAGCAAGGAAGGTTTCTCTCTGTTCACAATGTCTGCAGAGTTCTTGCTCAGCAGGGAACAGGCACAGGGACACCCTACAGAGGCCCTGAGAGATGGCTGAGGCATTTTGTGGAATATGAGCAAGCAACACAGAGAACACACAAACACACACCTGCATCCCCACACCAATTCCACTTCTTGTGAGCAGAAACTGCCCTGGACCCTCTACATGGATTAGCATTCAAAAGGTAACAGAACAGGACATGGCCCACTCCAGGTGGAGAGGAGAGAGGAAATGGAGGAAAAGATATCTATTGATCTACTGTAGTCCTAAAAATAAACTTGTGGAAAAACTGGAATTTAAATTTTAAAATCCTGATAGCCAACACTAAGGTGATCTCCTTTGCATTAAGCAGTTCCTGCCAAGATTTGAGTCACTGCAATCCATAATTCTTAAGGACAGTATTTTCCCAGACAAAGCATCACTGGTAATAGGAATACAGAGCTGGAGTTCATTATTCTTCCTGTACATGTGTGCGTATGTACAGCTAGAGAAACCACTGCCAACCCAAGGGCTAACAATAAACCAGGTGGCAGCACCTGAACACAAAGGGCTCCTCCATGGGAACCCCTGGACTGACATTGTCCAGTCTCTGGCTCCCAGGGCCACGTGAGCTGTCTCACAGCTCTTCAGAACCTGGAGCACCCTTTCCCACAGGACACAGACAGCAGAGCACCCAAGGCTTCAGCTGAGCATCCACAGAGGAGCAGGGCAGCTTCAGGGAGCCCTGGAGCAGCACAGAGAGCCTGGGGACACCAGCCATTGCCTGGGGATGTGCCCCTCCTGCAGCACCTCTCATGTACCAGGCAGAGAAACCCAGAGCTCCCCCGTGCTGCTGGCTGGGACAGCCAGCCTCATGTTTTTCATCATAACTTCAAAATAAGTGCCTGTGTCAGCTCAGTGAGCCACCTCCCCAGTATCTCTCTGCCCCTCAGTGAGCCATGTACCCAGGTATCCTCCCTCACATCTCCTGCTCTGGAGGAGCTGCCAGGAAACTCAGGACAGCAGTCAGGCCCCTCACTTCTGTCAGAGTCCGAGGCTGGTTCACAGACACCCTTCACCCTCCTGCTGAGGGGCCATGTGTTCTGTCAGCAGCCACCTCTCCTGGCCATCACCTCAGCAGGCAGAGCCAGCAGCTTCCCCAGCACAGGAGCCCTCCTGCAATGGTTCCTGGACAAAGCAGCACTCGAGCTCTGACTGCCCCAGCCCTTTATCCTCACATCCTTGCACCTATGCATGTGCAGCAGGCCAATTCACCATCCCCTTGCTCCATCACCAGCCAAACGCAAAGCCTCATCTGCTGCCTGAAAGGTTTTCAGAGAGGGGAAAAACCACTTAATTTGTCCTCAGTTTTTTGCATTGGTGCTATGCATTACATCTGCTGTTAAAGTAAGAGATAGGAGTCAAAGCATGTGCTCATCTTGCTCCTTGGTGGCCTGTGGGGTCCTACAGGGCACAGGAAATAGCGTGCCTCTCCTGAGAATAACCGCATAGAGTCAGCCCGAAGACCCCAGAGAGCAGGATGGCTCCAGCTGAAATTGTCAGATAGCAAGCAAAAAGCACAAAGAGAAGCTGGCAGACCCCTGAGAAGAGAGGGGACTTGCCTACAGGAAAGGCATTTTACTGGAGCTTCACTTGTGGGATGGTGTGGAACGCTCCAAGGCTCCATAGGGACCACATGGAACCCCCAAGGGTCACCAGTGCTCAGACACACAGGCTGAAGGGCACAAAGCAAACTGCAATGCTGCAGCAGGGGAATAAATGAGTTACACTGCATCCCTCTTGGAGGTGTGAGCTTCCCACACCACAGCGCTTTCTTGTCATTTTCAAACAGAGGCACAGCCTAAAAAATTGGAGATTTTTGGCATCTTCTGATGCACACGTAAGGAAAAGGTGTCACAGTTCTGCCTCAAGAGTAATGCACACGACATTACAGACTGACTGGATAGATGATACACCTATGGAGAGTACAATAAACCAGAGTCAAAAAGCCACCAAGAGGTCAGTCCCACAAAAGAAAGAGGGAAAGTTAAAGTATGTACCTTATACAGCAGGTTCTGATGTTCAAAATAGTCCTGAAAGAAAGTTCCACTAATGGATAATCTCAACTTTGTCCTACACAACAGATGGGGTTTTATTCTCAACCTGCATATTCCCATGCATGGGAGATGGCTGAGTTTGAAAGACAATGGATAATAAGTCTATCCACTTCTTAAACTTGGAAATTAGATGCCTGTTCCGTCTTGGGTATTCCTGATTTTTTGGGTTTATTCTGGATTTTGGCAGGGCCAGATTGGGGTTTTTGTTAAGGAAAGTGACCTGAAATAACGATATTGTTCTACTGCAGAGAGAATTTCCACACTGCCATCAGAGCTTTATGAATATGTACATACATACAGCTGCTCATGCCACCGAGAGCATGGAAAAACTTTGTATCCAACTTTGGAAAGCTTTTATTTTCTCCCATGGAAGTGGGAAGTCAAAGTTCCAAACTTTGAAAGGCCCTTTTATTCTTTCTTTCTGTCTCCATGTTGGGACTAAGGAGAAAAGGATAAAGAGTGACAAGAATAAAAAATGGAAAGGAAAAAGAAAGAAAAAAGAAATCAGGAAGGGAACAAAATTTGCAATCAGGACTCAGAAGTTCTGTCAGCTATTTTTCCAGGTGTAAGAAGGTCTTTCCTGAGCTTCTTTAAAAAGGAAAAGTACTCTGACATCTCAATTTTGAAAACTTTTCTAGTCTGAACTTGCACTATTGCTATTCCTATGCTTGTTACAATACAATCCATCAAGGCTCAACAATTATTAAGGTATTGACATAAAACCATCCACATACAAAAACACATGCTATAATAAAAGGCATCTCCTTAGGATGAAAGTACATCTGCCACATGAGCACTGAGCCATTTGTAATGCGTGTTCTCGGTTTCTACCAATTCTGAAAATGCCAGAGGACAGGAACATCAGTTCTGTATGAAAAATGGAAAGTGTCAGTGTGGCATTCTCCATCCCTGAGATAAAAGGGCAATTTGTTTTCTCTGCTCTTCCCTCAGACTTCCCCTCCAGAGGGCTGAGCAATGCAGGGAGTTTTGAAATCAGAGACACCAGAACCTCGAGTAGTTTTTAAGGCTAAACTCACTTTTTTTTTCTGGCAGGAATATAAGATAGCCCCATCCCTGATGATTAATGATCAAAAGACAGTTAGCTAAAGGAAACTATTAATGTGCAAAGTCTAAACTTCATGGACTTACAGAGTAACTTCTCCTGACATGCTGGAGGAAAAAGGAAGTCAGCCCAAGCCACTGAACTCTCTGGATTGCACAGGCCTGTGACAATGACCTGAACCTCATCTCTGGCTTCAAATGTACACCAGAGTCAGGATGAAATCATGTATTCAACACTGACACTCTTGAGAGGGCACTCAAGGGTAAGGCCAAAATTCACAGGTATTGAGGATAAACAGAATGAACTAAGATAAAAAATAACCTGTGTTTTGTGTGTAAAACTGTTGCTCTGACATCCAAGCAGCAGACAGGCATGGATGCGGGCACTTGCTCCTGCTCTGCTGCTGGGAATTGTGCCAACACTCAGGATTAACCCACAGTTCCACATCATTCCCAGCTGTGCACTCAGGAGAACATCCTGGAGCATCACCTCCACAGCTTGTCCCAGGAATCAAAGCTGTTCCCTGTCCCACCCACACTAACATCTTTCCATAATTCATCAGCTGGTGATAAACTGAGACACTGCACAAACCCAGCCCTGATTTATTTCCTTTGCTGGGTTCTGTGACTGCAGGACCTGCCTCTGATTTGCCAGATTTTCCATCAGCTCCCCCAAAGCAGCGCATGTTCTCCCAGGCTCCAGCCACGCTGGCCGGGGCCATCCGCTCCCTGCAGTAATGTCCAGGGGAGAAGGAAGGCAGAGGGGTGCAGCTGGGAGTGTCTGCCCGTGCCTGACCCTGGCTCAGCAGCCAGAGCTCAGGAGGTGCTGGAATCCCCCCCAGCCCCCTGGAGCCTTTCACAGCTCTGCATTTCTGCAGGGGGACTCCTCTCCCGCCCCTGGCAGCAGCCCTGGCATGGCCTGAGAACAATACACCGATGTGATTCCAATTAGGGCAATAACAAATTCGTGGAGGTGCAGCCCTCACCATCTGTCCAAAGCCAGCAAGGCTCTGGGTTGGGGTTTTCCCCCCCTCTTCCCATCCTCCTTTCTTATGAATCATTTGACAAAGCCATCTACATAACAGAGATTTAATGGGGTTTATGGCAAAAAAACAAAAGAGAAAATGAAGGCAGTTCCACTATTAATTCCCACCACATTGGAGCATTACATAGTTTATCACTTAACATGTACATAATTTAGCATAATTCAACATTCAAGCACATTAAACAAAGACAGAAAAACAATAGTGAAAGCTTATTAATAAAGACTGATTCTGCCTTTCCACAGGAGTAATGTCTGTCTGAAATCACAGTTCCACTAGAACTTCAGTTTCAGAAGCTTATGTGCACTTTGCACTGGAAGACAAAAAGTTGATCAATCTATCTGAGGCAGAAAAGTGAACAGGAGGAATTTTATAGGTTGCCACAGGACTGTCTCAAAACCTTTACTTCCTGTACCCATACACAGAGGCAGTAAATTAAGATTTTAAAGGCATTAAAATCCTGAGGGAGCCTGCCAGACACTTGCCTTGTGCTGCCACTTCCAGGGCAGAAGGTCAGGCACAGGTCTGCCAGCGCCTAACCCCACAGATATTTCACATGTGGCAGCTCCCACAGCCCCACACAGCTGAATTCACGGGGCTGGTGTGGGGCCCTCACCCAGGGAATTGCCTCTTCTGCCCTCACTGCTGTCCCACCAAGGGGAGAAAATGAAGTGCCACAAGCCAGGAGGCAGCAGGGAGTCCCTGGGCACACCGAGGGATGCGGGGAAGTGCTGAGAGAGGCAGGCACAGCCCAGGCAATCCCAAACACCAGGCTCCAGGTGTGCTTTGGGGTGCTGCACAGAGCCTGGCCCACTGCAGAAACTGCCAGAAAAACACATGGGAAAGGAGGGGGAGAGGAAAGATCTTACTTCCAACATACTGAAACAATTAATTAGAGCAGATTTAATCATGCCACTCATGTTGAAGGGAGTAAATTCATGCTAAACTTGCCACGCTGAGGATAATGGAACGAGTCATGGGAAGGAAGATGTTACTGAGTTAAGGAGCAACGAAGGAGAAAGCAGCACAATTCTTTGCTTTAAGATACTCTGTAAGGTTATGTCATCACACTGAAATGTAGGGATGAGCAATCTAGTCAGAGCATGGATTTCCCACCCAGATCTTTTCCAGTGTTGTCTCAGTCAATCCAAAAAATTGTATTTCAACATTTTTCAAAAATATGGTGATTTTCTATATTAAGAAACAGCTTTATTATTCTAAAAACTAATGCCTTTCAATACATCAGCCAAACCTCACTGTTTACTTCCCTTCATTGCTCAACACCTGCAGCTGGAAGGTGCCTTTGCACACTGACATGGCTGTTAGAAAGTGGGAAGGTACCAGGCCACAGAGCTCTTATAAATTACCTGCCGTCTGCAGGAAAGTAAATGGACACCACCTGTGCCCTTTCCTCACCCCAAATGATGGTTGCACACAATCACAAACAGAGACAGACTAAGAGATGAGGAAGCAGAGGGGAGCAGAAATCAGTTCTTCCACCTACAAATAATTAAGACGCAGGAGGATTGACCCCAACTTGCAGTGATACCATTCAGCGCAAATACAAGCGACAAAAACCCATCAGAAAACAATGGAAAAGGATTGAAAAGTACTCAACTGAAAGGAGCATAAAGGAGCTTTAGCATGGTCTTCACTGAGCCACAACTGGGTGCAAAGTGGTTTTGAAAACCTGTTTCTAGACCTGTATTTCAGCAATATTCAGTAAATCAGAGAAATCCAACTCCAAAATCCATCTCCCTGACAACACAGCACTGCTGACTCAGCCTGCTCTGGATGACTGTGGGACCAAGCACTACAAGAGCTACACATTCAGAGTTTATGGGCATTCTGGCCTTGATTGTTCCTGGTCAGTGTGGAAGGAGAGGAGTGAAGGATGGAACCATAGCCTGTCCAACCACATTTGTCCACATAAATCACTGAAATGGGCCAGACCTCCCCAGGAAAGGTACCTCAGGCTTAAATTACCCCTTCCTTCATGGGAATAGGAAGCTCTCCCCTCAAATACCTTCCACCAGTGCAGTTATTCCTCTCTTATTCACCTTAATGACTCCTGAAAGTAACTTTGAATTTTGGAAAAGCCTGCAGCCATAGCAATGAGAAAATATGTTCCTAGAAACCAAACTCAGAGTTCCAACTTGAAGCTCTCCATCTAGAATATCTCTGCACCACGCTGAATTGTCACAGCACAGGCCACACATGGCCACAACACACAGACTGTCACCATACACTAGCAGAAAGCTTCATCCCAAACACAGTAACACCTTACCTCCTCAGAAGGCTTCAGGAGTCTGCCC
>JAWWEY010000172.1:217357-264689 GCA_035582745.1 Loriotus luctuosus
CTGCTCACCTGTGCTGCACAGCTGTGCCCAGTTAGGGATGATGGGGCACAGCCCCACCCAATCACCACTGACTCTGTAACTCTGTCTACACTGAATATTGAACAGGAGGGATTGACTTGAAAATGACAGAAAAAAATCTAATTTTTAAAATATCTTTGTGTACTGAAGTCAACACAAGTTTTATCGCCAATTTAGAGAAAGCAGAATTCCATGTTTGCATTGTACTAAAGATACAGATCAGAGTTCAGTGATATTTCATGTTTTGACTACTGACAACTTCTATCAGACATTTCTTATAATTCATTGCATCTACTGTCAATAAATACTTTTGCAATGAAAAAGCCTGTTTGCAATAAATTTGAGGATGCTTCAGTCCACGGTGCCACTTGAACAGTTTCACTGCAGTTTTTGTCAAATAATGAAATTCTGATGCACAAAAAACATCCCCCAATTTAAATTTGTGTCACATTTTTCAGAAGGTCCAGAAGTTTGACCACCTCCTGGAGTGCTCTTAAATATAGCAGGCCATGATGAGAGGCCAGGTCTGATACATTGTGGGACAGGGACAGTTTCATGCCTTTCCAAAATATTATTTGAATTTCTTATGGGCAAAGTCAGCAGGGCTGAAACACACAGTCTGTGGGATAAATGTCCAACTTTACTAAAGGAGCTTTGAAAGCTTCACAAATTCCTATGCAAAGAATTAAGCCTTCTGGGCTTAAATAAGTGGCATTTGGATTGGTCTGACAAGTTACATGATCCATCCTCCTTCTGATGAGGCCAGAAGTTAAAGTTCTTCAGCAAAAGGTTTTTGCACCAGTTTTAACCTGACAGAGCATACAGGTGTATGAAGCCATGAAACAGAGATGCTTTCTTCTCAGATCTTTCAAAATATTCCAAGAGCTCAGATAAGTTCACTGCAAGACATAAATGCAGTTTTAGGACAATTCTGATTTTCCTTAAGGTTATTCACACCACTGCCACCCTTCACTTAACAATACTGTTGTTAGAAAAAAAAAATCAGATTGCCTGAAAATGTGTAAAATTTGTTATGTGGGAACATGGTTCAAATGACACAGACTGGCTTTTAAGTGTGCCTGGCACTCAGAAGCTTCTAGCATAAAATTGAACATCAGTTTTTCAAAGGAAGATGAGCTCCCAGTACTCAGCAGTTTCTGAAAAACAAGCGAGTCTGAGCATTTCTGAAAGTCTGTCCTTGGTTATGGAAACCCAGTAAGATCAGTTCTGAGGAGGGGGACTCATCCCCATCACAGAACTCTGCTGCTGGACCGTATCAGGACTTGGCAAGAGCAGCCTACATTCCTCACTGCCAGCCTCAACCAGGACTAAATGCAGACAAGCCTTTCAGTCAAGGTAAATGCTGGATTTTTAATATTTAATAAAAACTCCCCATTCCTACGAACCCATTAGCTAATAAAAAACAGCTCTGCTTTCAGGGGTAGAAGATAAAGAAGAGGAGTTTAAACTTTAAAGGGGATAATGAGGTAAATTATTACATTCAGGAATTATATCCTTAACTGGTGCAGAGTGGCACAGCTTCAGCAGGGCCCTGTAGATTAACACCAGCTCAGGGTCTGGCCTGACCTGTTCAGCACCCACAAACCCGTGCACCCCTGTGCTGCTGGCGCCAGAACACCCAAGGTTTGCTTTCAGCAGGGGCTACTCAGAGACAGAGACAATTCATAAACTGCAAAGAACAATAAAGAAGTTCTTCTTAGTTTTGTATGGACTCCCAAGATCTATTTTCCTTTTCTTGTGCTTTGGTTATTTTTGCTCCTGGAGGCTTTGGGACAGCGGCAGTGGAAACTGAAGCTGTCTGGTTAATCTGAGGTCAAATTTTGTGTAGGCAGCTGCAACCCAAGCTTCCCCACCCTGCCCTACCACTGGACTGAACTCTGACCTGCTGGGACCACCCCCTCACTCCTGCTTCTAGCGAGTGAGCACAGCCAGCGAGCTGAAATGCCAGAAGAGCCCTGTGTGGAAATAACATGTGCTCACTGTCAGGTCTCTGTGACTCTCTCGCTTGGAAAACACCCAGGACCACCAAAAGCATTTGGCAGTCCGGAATCTACTGATGAACCAAGGCACTCAGAGCGTGTGCTCTGGCCTTGGGAACGAGTCAGGGCTCTGAACTGAAGCACTGGTTTAGGGAGAAAAGAAAACACACAGGCACACAGAGCCACTGCCACCCCACAGCCTCGAGCGTGTACAGCAAGGCTCCCAATCCACCTAAATCTGTCACATCTGCCAAAATATTAAGCCCCCAAATTCACATCTGCCATATTTGCAGCAGACTGCTCGGTGGTGAGCACTTCTGAACTCAAGCCACTGATTCGGGGGCCTGAATGTGGATTTAAAATCTGAATTCCCTAGGCTGTCTACATGATCAGTCTGTTGTTCCCCCCATACACAGACATGGCCTTTAGGAACTTGGAAATTCCCACCCTAGAAACCTACAGTAAATTGTGGCTTCTGAACACTTACATTCCATGGACATCTTTAACCCTTCAGCTCAGGAGCAGCCTCATGATTCCAAAGGTGCACAGGGAACATCAGCTGTGGAGAGCTGAGCCCCAGGACAGCCAAGGCAGAGGAAGGGCAGCAGGAAGCCTGACCATCCTGATTTTACAGGTGGGAGGCTGAAGCCCGAGGAAGCAAAGGAGGGGCAGGAAAGATGTAAGTGATATGCTCAAGGCCACCCAGGAAGGCTGCAGCAGGGAGTGCACAATCCCCATTTCCCACTGCAGCCTGCTCTCTCCTCCCTGCACACACAGCCCCATCTCAGGGCTGCAGCAGAGGATCTGTGGGTCAGGGCTGTGGGGATGGTGGCCACCCAGGGGAGCCCACGGCTCCAGAGGTGCAGAAGGGTCCAAATCAGCCTGCAGCTCTTGGATCCATCCAGCAGAGAAAGGAGCAGTGAGTAAATGAGTGCTCACATCCTGCTCCTGAGGCTCAAGGAGACAGTGCTGGCACAGGAGCACACTGGAAAATCCCAGGGAAGGATGGTCCCTGAGAGTTCCCAGATCAACACTGGCTGCTGCAGGCACAGGAGGAAAGGGGGCAGCCTAAAGAAGCCCTTCAAAATGCCAGTTCTGATGGTTTTACAGAAAGGAGAACAGCACTGAAGACAGTGCAGCTCAGAGAGACAATGAAGGGTTTAAGTGCAACTGGGCAGACGATGCCTTGCACTGCTTCTGTGCGAGTCAGCCCAAGGCTCCTCCTTCAGTGGTTTTAAACTATCAATGCCTTGAGGAGAGGACAGCAACTTCATCCGTCTTCATTTCACACTCAGCTGTGGACAGTCACCACACTGGAGTTCGAGCCCTGTTACCATTCAGATGAAAAGTTTATAATACAAGTCTGGAAGCTTTTTAAGCCCATAACAGTTTTTGTAGCTAGAGGGTCGATTTAATCCCTAAACATATGTTAAAGAGTCACCACAAGAGCAGGCAGAACGGGAGGGAGAAGAGTCACTGCAAACGTGCCAGGCTGTGTTTCCCAAATCCCCCCAAACAAGAAGGAGGCGTGTCCGGGGTGGCAGGGCAGGGCCCAAGGGTCAGATGTGCCCAGGCACAGAGGGCAGCCCCACGGCTCTGCTGAGGCAGCACTCCCTGCTGGCACACACAGACCCCAGTGCTGGCTGTGCAGGCTCACAGGAGACACCTGGGTGTCTGTGCAGGGACCCCAGCAGCTGTGGCATCCAGGAATCACCATCACAGGGTTCTACAGACCTCAGGAAAATGGCTGGCCTGGCTGTCTCCCAGCTAACTGGAAACGTGGCCCAGGATCCCCATTCAGAGACATGCAGGCAATCTTCAGGTAACACTGCAGTGCCATGGCCAGCCAGCTGTTTGACAGAGCTCCCTGTGCCTGCCAGGCAGGGAGGGATGTCCTTCCACAGCACACACACCAGTAAAGCCAAGGCTGGCCTGGGGAGCACAGAGCATGGCAAACAGCACGAGGCCTTGGTCCACGAGCACAGGCTGCACTGGGGACAGCCAAGCACTGCATGGTGAAGCACCCCAGCACTGGTGCTCAGAGCACACACCCGACTGTCCCCACTGATGATAAGGCACTGCTGGGTCACAGGCTGCACGTGTTATCTCCAGGTTCTTTTCCAGCCTGGCTGATTGTGTGGTTTGATCACAGCCAGGCTCGCCTCAGCGTGGTTTGTGTGGCACTCATGTCCCAGGGTTTGGAGCTCGGGCAGGGGATACATTCAGTGCAGAGCACAGCTCCCCTGCAGCACACACAGCTACAGGGGCTCCGCTCTGATCCACTGAGCCTGCACCAGATTAACCACCAACAAAGTCAACACGGCCTGGGAATTGCTGAGAATTAATTGCCCTGTTGATGGGAGCACTTTAATAAGAAATAATCAGCACGAGCAAGGAGATAAAAGTGAAAAGCAAACTACAGAACAATTCCTGTGGTCAGAGAAGAATGGCAATATGTGTAAACTGAAAATGTAAAATCCAAATCACAGCACTTAAGTCTTGCCTGAACAACTCTGAAAATAGTTTTCACCAAGAGGTGGTCTTTGGGCAACAGCAGAGCTCTGTTCATAAAACAGAATCTTGTTCTCCCTCTGAAAAACAGGTTCTAAATGGATGTTTCCTCCAGAAACACAAATTTCAATTATTTTTGTATTTTTTCTTCAAAAATAAAAGAACCACTGAAATCATAAAGAGTTTGAAGTCAGAAGATGAACACTGAAACACAGATTTTTCATTTTATCTAGATCTAATGTCAGGCTGCTTGAATTTTGGCTTTACTAACGTTTCAAGTTTTTGTTCCAACTTACTGGCAATGCAGCCTAAGAAAATGACTCTTAAAGGAGGAAAGGTTATCACCTACACTCACAGGAGAAACAGAGAGGAACTATCACTCCTTATAAAAGTGTCAGCTGGTTCAGAACCTGTCAATAAGCACAAGATCCCCACACACATCTATTCCCCATGTAATTGACCCAAATTCTGAAAAAAACCAAAACCAAAATGAAATAAATTATTAGTTAATTAATTAATAATGGCCTCAAAAAATCCCCAGCAGCAGTTTGTCAATATCAGCCTCTTAAATAACAGTCCCACAAAGAGCAAGACAAGGAGAAATTCTGACTTTCCACTGATGCCACAGTAATGAAGAAGGCAGAGTGCAACTCAAGAAAACAAAAATTAAAAAATCTCAGCACCAAACTCCATGCTCACACTTCAGCCAGGGAGAAGGGAGGGTATGGTGCTGTCCAGTAATCCGTGACTTCACTGAATCCTAGAAACACAGACAGAAAAATCTCTATTTCAGAAATCCTTAGGTACAGCACCTATGTGCAGCAGGACACAACAGCACCCCTGAGACTTTCAGTCCAAGCTTTCCACAGGCAGTAATGAAAACCAAAAAGTTTCTTCCATTGCCCAAAGCAAGAGACATTCCTTTAAGCCAGTGGAGGAGACATTCTCAATGATGAATCAATTCTTTCTCCAGGCAGTTGAAATGGATTTCAGGAGTGCCATGCCAGCCCCCAGAACATCGGGGTGTTCTTTGGGCCTGGGTACCTGTGAGGAGTTTGGAAAGGTCTGAGGTAAAAGCAGCCACATGAGCAATTCTAACCCTGCTGAGCAGAAGAGTCAGCTCTGCATTGTCAGGCTGGGTTCCCCCCCAGGAAAGAAGCCCCAGATATTAGAACATGCCACCAAGCTGATCTGGGTTAACACAACTGGCATGGCATTGTGCTGCTGTCTCTCAGGCCAGGGAAGGAGTTTTCCCTCACGTCCCATTCATCTTTGTGGGGAGCCCAGTCCAGAGGTGACAAGGAGCAAAATGAGTAACAGGCAGTTGCACGAAGCAGAGCCCCCAGCCAAAATCTGCTTGCTTAGAGACAGATGGCAAATACAGCCAGAGCTCAGAAACTCCAGCTGCATGCCTCAGCTCTCAGATCTATGTGTGTGATCATTACAGATTTTCACATTATCTAATAGACCAGAGTCTCCTGGAGATTTGGGTTCCCAGTCTCTTGTTTTCTTTACAGAGGACCACATTGAACTTACCCAGAACAAAGTCAAAAGAAAACAGTTCTCAGGCTTTTCCATTTAGGAGTGTTGTGCACACACCAAGACTCTGAGTGGGCTTGATTTTTTCCTGTGAGTGCCGTTTTGCTCCCACTCTGCATGAGCAGGAGCAGTTGGGAACAAATCAGAGAGGAAGACTGAGGAGTTTCCCTGCACCTCTCCAGCCTGGACACCACAGGTGGGATCAGCCTCCTCCTCCTCGTGCTCTGGGGGACAGCTCCAGCCCTCCTGGGTGCCATGAACAGGAACAGCCTGCTGCCTGCAGCTTTGGAGAGCTCCACGGAGCTCTTTCCCAGCCTGCTGCACACACAGAGCTGCTGCTGGGCAGGTTCTGCTCAGCCCAGGCTCTGTCCAACCAACACCCCATGGCCAAGCACGGGCAGGGCTCACAGGGCTCTCAGTGGCTGCACTGGCACTGAGAAAACACTCATCTTGTGCTTCTTCAGTGGTGGAGAGGGTTTCTCTCACAGGCTCTCCTAAACACCACAAATGTCCCGTTTTGCTCTATTGACAGCTTTTCTTCCTCACACAAACAAACACAAGCTCCTCAGTGCCAAAAGCCTGAGCAGCACCCAGCTCCCAAGGCTGAGGAACCCCACCACAGCTCTTTGTGGCACCCAAGCTGGCAAAAACCTGGCAGCACACCAGGATAAGGCTGAACATGTCCTGTTAAATCTCATCCAACATCTCAGGAAGAAATATCTCCCTGGAACAAAGGGCTCTCCTCTCTCAGAGTGGGAAGTACCCATTCTGACAATGTTTAATAACAAAATCTTTAAATATTTCATTTCAGTTGTATCCTCCTGACTTCAAGATACTCATTCAATAAATCCAAGCAAATGCATGCTTTGGCTGTTAGCTACACTAAATAAAGCAAAATTACTTTATTACTTTATGCAATAAAGAGCTTTGGCACTCCCGAATCAATATTTTTACTGAAATATATGTAGCAAGAGTTAAAAAATATCCATTTGGAGAAAAAAGGTTTTCTTTTTCAAGTTCATATTACCCATGGTACAACAATCACACTTCCACAGGTAGGGATACCTGTGCTTCCATTTCTTATTACTCACTAGAACTATGAGGGTTGTTTGTTTGTTTGTTTATCTTCAAATGTATAAAATCCTCACGAGGGCTGTTGAAGGTATGTTTCTAAAATGGCTTGTGACCCTAACTTCCCTAAAAGACCACCACCAAAAGCTTGCTTCAAAACACATTCCCTAGAAAATACTACAAATAAATGCAAATTAGGGAGGGAGTTTCTCTTGGTACCTGATTTGTGACCATGACTGACTCTCTTAAATTACTGGTATCCAGGCTATAGGCCAAATTTTCCAGGCAGAAACAAATCTGAAAACTAGCAGTGCAAAAAGAAATGGTTCAGTTTGATACCTGTCCAACGAGTTCAGACAGAAATGAGTGTTCAAACACTGATATTTGGCTGTGTGAAGGCCCTGCTAGCCTGACAAGGGAACAAACACAGAGATATTTTTATATCCATGACCACAAAGAGAGAAGGTCAGTGTGTCCCACACCATGAGAGCCCTGGGCGAGGAGTCCCCAGGAAAAGGCGTGTTCACTTCACAGAAGCAGAACAAGCAGGTGAGATTGCAGAGCAGCCTCTCTTTCTGCCTGATAAAAACTCATATGTATGCAAATGCAGGGAGGACAACAGCAAGGGAAGGCCAGCCTTTGGCAGGCTGCAGGAACCTCTTTATTGAGAAAGCTCCTGCAGATCAGAGCAGCTCCCATCCCATAGCTCTGCTCTGCAGGGTTTCTGAGCCACGTCAACTACAGACACCCTGGCCGAGTGGCTGGCAAAGTAAATCACCTCCATGCAAAGTTTATGCAAACAAGAAAACCAAAACAATCCACCTCATTATTTTCTTCAACCAATTAAGTCAAATACAAACAAACAAAGATATCACTTATGTGCAGAGAACACAGCCCAATGCTGGTTTCACACAGGAGTGACCGACTCCAGTAAATGAAATGCCCAGGGCCTCAGAGGCTTCATCTGGTCCCAGTTCTAGTTGGTAGTAAAATGATATGCTTTTTTCACTTTCACTGTAGCTTGTTTTCATCTAGTTTGAGTTCCAAGGTGTCCTGTCCTGCAGGCTCTGACCTGCTACATTAAAAATAAAGCCTTGGGAAACGTGCACTGAGCTGTGGCAGCTGAGCTGCTGCCCTTGCAGCTGGCTGAACAACGCGGGATCCTGCGGCCAGCAGAGGGTGGGAGCAGGGGGGGACAGGGTGGGACATGGGGCAGTGCAGGGCGCTCAGGCTGGGCCCAGGAGCACTGTCACCAGTGCCACAGGGGGTGGGGGACAGGGGGGGACATGGGGCAGTGCAGGGCCCTCAGGCTGGGCCCAGGAGCACTGTCACCAGTGCCACAGGGAGTGCAGGTGCACACTGGCAGCACCACACTGCACTGTGGCACAGAAACATTCCAAGGACCCGTTTGTTACCCATAAAACCAGAGCACAGTTTTGCTGCTCCTGTCCAGATCAGACTAGAGCATTTCTAAAAGTCAGCTTTGCAGAGGTGCCTACGTCTGAGCAGCAGGCCAGGCACAAGGACACTGATCCAACCTTTCCCAGGGGACCTAAACTTCCTCTCCCGGACACCCAATTAATGGAATGCTCGTCACTGAAATGGCTGGACACAAACCACGTGCACATATATTTCATATGAAAGATTCCACTAGAGCAAATGATCACTGTTATTCTTCAGCTTTCCCTCCTCCCCCTTGAAATGAGGCAGTCCAATTTCACATCCTCTGGTCTGAATAAATAAATAATTAAGAAAGCAGCTCGCAGCCCTGCAGTCAGACAGATTTCCCAGGGTAGGATTGCTCAGTGCTCCCACCACAGCTCTGCCTCCCACCGTTTCTAACTTTAAATCCTGCTGCCAAAACATCTCTCACTGCCCTCCATACATCTCTAGCTTGCTTTCTTCACTCGCAGGATCACATATCTGCAGCTCTCTCAAGACCCTGCAGGACCTTTCTTGGCTGGCCTGAATCAGAAGGAACATTTTTATCCAAGAAACAGCAACTGCAGCCTACAACAGCAGAGAATTTGGCCTCTCCCCCAGCCCCTCTAGCCCCACGTTCATTTGGTGAGCCCATGCCTCTCCTTCCCTCTAGGAATTCAGTATCAGGACTCAGATTTTCTTTATTCACCACAGACCCCAAACACACTGAAAATAACTGTGTGAAATCTGACTCTAATCAGTTTCCAAGAGTCATGTTTTAGGTTTTGTTTGGTTTTGTTTTGTTTTTTAAATTCTGGCTGCCCTAACTCTGCTCATCATCAGCCTGTATGATGGACAAGACAAACTCCACAGGAAGCTGGTACCACTGTCCTTTTTTGTAGCTCTTGCCAGGCACAGGGAGGCTGCAAAGAAAACAAAAGCTCTAATATCTGTCAGTAAGCATAATTCTACTGGCTCTAGAAGGATCCACACATTTTAGGAAAGTTCTGTCTCATCTAAAGATACATCCTTCCACTTGTCTACCTTAATGACATGACAATACCACTTAATTTTTGAGGTACCTGGGCATTTACCTCTTAAAATCCCAGTGGTTGCTGCAGGTTCACTTAATCCTGTTTTGTCTCAGCTCCCACTGCTAAGGCTTTGCTGCTCATTTTAACAGTAGCTAAAAATGGGCAAAAACAAACAAACAAACAAACAAACAAAATAAATTACTGAAATTTCCCAAAGAATTCAAAACATAGAACTGTAAGACGGTTGTCTCATCTCTAGCAATGCTGTGCTTTAGTCATTTAAAAATATTTGCCTCAATTATTTTTTACAAGGACTCCTCTGTACATTGGCAGGTAGACGTACTCAGAGGTGCTAAGTTTTGTATTTTAAAAAGGAATGTAAGAACAGCTGCTCCATTTGTACCATGCTCTTTCTCTCTTTGCATACAATCAGATGGGTGAAAGAGACAGGGGGTGGGGAAGAATTCCACAACATAATCATTTGGTAACTTACATTATTTTCTTTCAAAGGGCATTATAATACAATTCTCTCACTTGGGGAACTTCAAGAGAAGATAATTATTCTTGTCTGCCTTGTAATATATATTAAAAATGTTCAAATGTGGCTTTCCAGGGAATTCTGCCAAATATTTTTAGGCACCAGACCCAGCTTTACTTAATTTCATGTTGCCTTCTTAGTCTATTATAAAATACCCTCCCATGCAGTTTGAATTTGGTAAAAAGGCTGAAGCCTACTCATTTATATTAGAAACATAAAAATCCCTCTTTCCTTGAAATAGAGCTCTTTAACTCCTAACGTGACAGCCATTCAGATGTACAGTAACCAAAGTGTCTCTGCAGAGCTTAACACACATCAGTGAGCTTTTACTGCCACAAAACCAAGCAGAAACAGAGAGGGTCGTTGGGATTTTTTTTAGGAGACAACACACCAGGAACAGAAAGTAGCTTTAAATAATTTTGTTTTACAAGCACTTTGTTAGTAGTATGATAGCAGCACCTTGAGACTCCACAAAAAGACCACAACCCTGCTGCACAAAGCATTATGAAAGCTTCAAAGATGCAGATCCTAAACTTTTAGTGTTGTCATCAGCTAGAGAAAAGTATGGGGTAAAAAGAATAAAAGCTATTTAAGGTAATGTGAGGTTATTGCTACCTCAAATATTAGCAATAATGTTTATTGCAAAGGATAAAACAATGGCTGTGGGCAAAGCAATCTGCTCCAAGGGTTTTACAGCCCAGGCCAACAAGAAAGCCAAGCACAGGCAAACAGGCACAGCTCGTGATGCAAGAGCAGAGCATGCAGAGCTGGGGAAAGACAAGTCAAGCACCAGAGAGGGAGGGATAAAACAGAAGAACAATAAATAGTACTGAGTTGCAGTCTCAGGCCAGGGAGCAAATGGGAAACAGAGGCACAGAGACTTGCTCTGAGCCACACGGAGCAGCTCGCAGGGAGAGAAGCTTGACATCCAGATCCTCCCTTCAGCATCCACCCAGTGAATTCTGGCATCCCGCTGCTAAAAATTCAAGTCTAGCCTAACACAGCCTGGGGAGAAAGGCCAGGCAGCCCTCATCCTGAACTTCTGAGCAGTCAGACATGATTTACACTGCTGATCAGGACAAAGTCTGCAGTATTTCCAGCAGCCTTCTGGATATGTCAGTGTCTTCCCCCCACCCTTGTACAAACCAGCATCAGAAACTGCAGATAATTAGCCCAAAAGTCCATGTGAAATGTTGTAGTCGTTTGAGTGTTTATTTTGGCTTTCTAAAGTGGGCTGGAATCCAGCTCTTGTGCTCAGCCCCACCTCAGTTATATTTGTCCTGTTACACACAACCAACTTGGAACCACATTTAAATATGAAACACTTTAAAACTATATTAATGCTATCTCTTTATCATTATTACACACTTCAGCTCCCCCCACAAGGTCCCTAAGTTCACTGGTTGACCCAACTTGTTTTAAAGAGCTTGTTCCACAGAGTAGCAACACTGTTTTACTTTTCTTAGCGTCCCTGATAACCAAAGGAAGCCAGGCCAGACTGCAAACTGAAAATTGAAACAGCTGAGCGGGCTCCTCCTCCCTCCCCTCTCTGTGTTTTCATCTTTTATGGTGGCAGGCCAGTCTGTGCCAGACAAACTAGGATTTCTTCTCCTCTTCAGTCGCTTGGCTGCTCTTTCCCATAGATATTCCAACAGCAGATTAATGTCAGGCCCTGCTGAGCCAAACACATGAATCTGAATCTCTGAAGATTTCTGCCCAGCAGGAATGCTGCTGGATAGGCTTTTTTTTTTTTTTTTTGCTGTTAAACCAAGAGATGCAACTGAACATGGTCTGGTGTGTGTGAGTAAAGAGGAACTCCCCCCCCAGTATCAACTAACTCAGGTGTTTGGGAGATCAAAAAGGGACTCCATCCACAGCAACAAACTTGGAGGCTGGAGACAGCACACAAATGAAATATCCAAACTCAAAAGCCAGCGAGAAGCCTTCAGGGTGCTCATTTAGGCCTTGCCTCACCTAAAGCATTGTTTGGGCCAGTTTGCAACAAGCCTTGCCTCCCCTGGGGCAGGATCAGCAGCCTGGGACACAAGGGCCCCAACAAACACCATTTGCTGGCCCAAGGATACCAGAGAGGAATTAGTGGGTCAGGACAATGCTCCCCTTCCCAGCAGCTCCAAACCCAGTGGGATCTGCTGTGTCTTGCAGAAATACCACCTTGGCATGTTCTCACCTCTGGACGGGGGGCAGCTCCCGCTGGGTTTCTTCCTCATGCTCGGTCTCTAATATGGAAAAGAAAACTTTGAGACTTCCCTGACCCCCTAAAAACGGTGCTAATCCCTTGTTCTAACACCTCTAAGTCCATCACAGACACAGATGGGGGTGGAATTTCCCTCCTCGCAGCAGTTACAGAGGAATAATAGGAAGGGAGAAGAATGGAGAAGGGCTAGGTAGATAAAGGCAGCAGAGCAGCACGCTCCTCCAAACGCAGTCTCTGGCCTGCAGTGCCTGGGAATTCAGCACCCCGGAGGCAGCTGCTGCCCCTTCGTGCAAGGAGCCCCAGCAGTGCCTTTAGGGCAAGCAGAGCCCTTGCTGAGTGCAGAGTTTCTGTCAGGCCTGGAGTCCCCGAGCACAGCAGCCAGCAGCACTGCCACCTCCCAGCTGTGCACGGAGTCTGGGCACACCCACTCCTGGTGCCCACCTGAGCACTCGGCAGAGCTTACAGATCCCACTGAGCAGCCAGGGACACTCCTTGCAGGGCCAGCACCTCTCCTGGCAGCATCCCAAGCTTTGGGGAAGGTGTTGGAGACCAGCTCCTGGCAGTTCCAGACCAAGGCTGCCCACAGCCCCAGTCTGCCTCTTTGCAGCTGAACCCGTCAGCCAGCACAGAACCCACAGCTGCAGTGTAAACCACACAAGGAAAAACAAACAAACAAACAAACAGCACACAAAACCACAAAAGAACTGATCCTCAGCAATTCCAAACACACACAGGCTGTCAGCTTCTCTCCCAGGTCAGTGAAACTGCAAGACATGTCCCATCTATTCCAGCCACGGAAACTGTACCCTCACATCTTAAGAAAACTTAGTTGGCCAAGAAACTACCAGGCTGAAGACTACTAAATGGGACTAAATCCTGATTTTCTTCAGGAAAAAAGGTGGGTCTATCATTAAAGTAAAGCAATGCTGAGAGGCAGTTGATGGAAGAGATCACAGGGTTATTTTTTATTAGAAGCCACTAGCAGCTAAACATGGTTGTCTGCATGATTGACAGAAAGACATGAATTGTTTGTGCCATCAGGGAGGGGGAAAAGCTCCAGGCTCACATAGCTCAAACTATGGAATGCGAGTGCTCGAGTAGGTCCATAACCAGCCCACAAAAACGCATGAAAGAACAAAATCTATAAATTCATTTCTGTGCAGTTGTGCAGGGGGTCTGCAGCATGGATCAAAGGTTGACAGTGGTTTGCTCTCCAAAACATTTGGAATCCAGGGCTCCAAGCAGTGCAGCTTATGTTCTTCATCTATCAGCAGCTTATGTTTCTAAAAACAATATCCAAAAATTTAAATGCCAAATTGCAAACTTCTCAAAAGGCATTCTTAAAGAGCTAAAGGAGAATTGGATACCAATGTTTTGCAGTTGAAAGTGCTGGCACTTTATAAAGAGAAGCCTTTTGTTAGAGACAGGAAGTTTAGTTTATTGCCTGGTGTATACAGTTCACCCACCACATTATTTTGGGCTATTTTCATTCCTCACACAGTAAAGAGGAAATTCTAAGAATGTTTCATTACTTTTCTTTGTTTGATGAACAGCAAAGATTTGCAGTTTGCTGACCACTGTATTGCTTTGCTGCTTTTGACACACAATTTCACTTCACATAGATCCTCAGGAGGAGAAAACATTTGTTCTTTACAAAAATCAATTGTTTCTGCCCCATTCACTTCAAGTCCACCTCTCACCCTCATCTTTCATTACTTCATAGAAAGAATTCCTGAATACAAAACCAAGGAAAAAAACCCATAAGTTGCCTTTTTTTTTTAACGTGAGCAAAACTTCAGGCTCAGAAACTACTAGGAGGCAAATGATGAGATGATGAACTCCTTGCAGTTTCCACAGATCTTTTCCAGTACAGTCTGCAGCAGAGGAATACAACCACAGCTATAGTACAGCACTATTATTAATAGTGAGGTTGCCCTTCTGAAGAGCAATAATTTTCACCCAGATAGTGCATGTTGTACTGTTATGATTCTCTGTGCACAACATGGTTCTGTACAGATGAAATTACAGAGCAAAGAGCTAGAACACATGCTCGTCCATTTGCTCTCTCCCTTTTCATCAATTCACAAGGTTATCCCTAAATGTTTTTATACCATTCTGGCCTAAAAGAAAAAAAAAAGGATTCCTCATAAAAGACTTGGTTTCTAAAAAATGCTAAGCATTTAAACATTTTATTGGAAACAGTTTTAGTTCCTCATTAATCCGAAGATGAAGTATTATTGATTTACAATGAGCAATTCATCCAATATCCATCAGCAGTGTATAAAGACAGAGCCTGAGAATGAAAGAATGGGTGATGCCTGTTTGGCAGCAGTTTCCTGTGTCCTGCCAATGGCACAACCTGTCCGGCTGGATGGAAAACAGTCCTGCTCTTTCTGTGTGTGCTCTGCATGCTTGAATGTATATGTCCCACAGATCATAGGCTAACCTACATTTATTTTTACATTACAGGATCAGCAAGTCTCCATTAGATCAATGTGGGGACTTTACATATTGCTTAACCTCAGTCAGCCGGGCCCTCAGTCACAGCAGCGAGGAGCACGGTGAAAACAGACGAACAGCACAGAGAGATTGACACAGACACACACATCTGTGCACACAGACACACATATCCCCAGGGCCTGATGGAACAACTCCAGGGCAGCACAGGGAGCTCTGCATCAGGCCCAGCTCCAGTATATGACAGGACTAACTGCCTCTGATCTCTGAAACCAGTTCTAGAAAGCTTTGACGGGGGTGAGCCTCCTTCCAGGACCCTGCTTTTCCACCAGTGGAACTCTGTTGGCTTCAGCGACGTGTAGAACCAATGTAAAGAAGTGGAGAATTGTGCTCACATTATGTCTTTTTAAGTAGTTTATTAGCATGCATGTTCCACCCTGTTTGGTGAGCTGGCAGCTGTGCAAAGGACTCTAAGGACCTAATTCACTGGAGCTGATATGACTCTTCCCACTGGCTTTGGGTCAGGACCCTAAATCATCCTGAAAATTCTGGGCAGAGATATTATAAAGCAGTGCAGTAAAGGTAAAAAGGTGTTAATGAAAGTCCCTTGAGGAGTTCATGGCCTTTATTAGTTTGGAGGAGCTTTCCACCAGCAAAAAGAGTTAAAAAAAAAAAAATCAGAGTGGGCCACATGTCCCGTATGTGAATTTTTCTTCCCTGTTATCATTTTAAAAAATTAACCAAACCCATCTCCATCTCAGGATAGGGGGAAAAAATCGATTTCAGTCTAAATGGGTTTGTTTACACCTTGTAACATGCAGTGAGTGTACGGAGTGGGAGTGAAGGTAGAGATAAACATGTCTGTGCCACCCCCAGCTCCACTGCTGCACGTTCAGCCCTCAGGCTGAATTTCCTGCCACGCTTGCTCGATCTTAACTCTTCCCTCTCGCTCCTCTCCAGGCTGCCTGCCTCTCAGGAGCGCCAGAGCCACACGTCTCAGCCTTTGGGGCTGCCCTGCTTCCCCCTGTGCTGCCCCTGGCCGTGCACATCTCCCTGGCAGCCCCTGGCAGCCCTGCTCCCACGCACACAGAGCACGGACAGCGATTCTTCCAGAGCATCCTTCCCACAGCCACATCTCTGGGTTTGCCAGGCAAGGGGCAGTGCTGGGTGCCAGCTCCTGGAGCCCTGCCTCAGCCCAGGCTCCCTCAGCACTGCCAGTAACTCCTCTGGAGACAGGGAGAGAGGGCTGGGCTGGCACAGCCTGGGGAAGGGAGGGCTCTGGGGACGCTCTAGAGCATCTTCCAGTACTAAAGGGGGACTCAAGAGGGAGAGCAACTTTTTCCATTGCAGCTACTGCTAGTAAAAGGAGGGACAGTATTAAAGTGAAAGTGAGAGATTTAGATGAGATGTTAGGAAGAAATTCTGCTCTGTGAGGGTGCTGAGGCCCTGGCACAGGTTGCCCACAGCAGCTGTGGATGCCTCTGGATCCCTGGAAGTGTCAAAGGCCAGGCTGGATGGAGCTCTGAGCAACCAGGTCTAGCAGGTGTCCCTGTCCATGGCAGGGGGGTTGGAACCAGATGATCTTTAGGGTCCATCCCAAACATTCCATGATTCTGTGGCTATTAATAAATCCCGGGGCTTTGTCCAAGAACAGCTGCTGGAGCCTCAGCTACAAAGGCTTGGCAGCTGGTTTGACAAGCCCCCTGACAAAGTCTGGGTGCAAGCCCCTGCTCCTGCACCATCTCCCACCACCTCTTTGTCCCCCAGCTTTGCAGAATGGCAATTAACAACAGAACTTTACCCTGCAGAACAAATATGGGAGCAAGTGCATGAAAGACATGTGATGAGCAATGCTCACATCTACCCAGGCCCCAAAACGCAGCTAAAATACAAGAGCATAGCCAACAGCTTCCTGAAATTATGTCAGTCCTCAGCCGGGACTTTGAAATAAGTCCTTCAAAAGAAGATGGGCCAGGTTCCACCCATCTGATGTGTCAGGATCAGTGTGCAGACCAGGGGGAAACTATGGATTTCAGTCAGGAAAAAAATCCCTTTTTTTTCTCAGATACTTCTAATTTTCCATTTTTCCTATTACATATTTTTAATGACCTACATATTATTTATTTCCTTTTGAACAATTAAATATAAAGCTACTACTCCATTGTCATACCTCAGTGACTCAGAATAGTTTGCAAATGTTTAAAATTTTGACTGCATGATTTTGAAGAGATTAATGGAAGGGATAGAACTACCCAAAATGGTTTATTTCAGAATACTTATTGGATTGAAAATACTGAAAATATTTTCAAAATTAGAAGATTAGAAGATGTAGTCCAGAAATGCCATAATATTTCATTTAGCCATACTTATGAAAATACAAAGTAATGAAATTTCAATGTATTTTCATTTCAAAACACTACCTTTTGTTTCAAAATATTCTTAGAACAAAAAGAATGTGCAGGGTAAAGTCATACTTTAATCCAAAATATATATTCCGCTTCATGCCAAAATATGGATGTAATTTGGGAGGTTCACATATTCTTGAAAGACATGGAAAATGTCTGCTTCAGTTCCTGCTCAATCAAATTATTTGCTAATAATTTGGTTCAGTTAGCAAAACACGAGGCACAGAGGCATCCATTCCTTCACCTCTAAGAAAGAGATTTATGTCCTCAGAAAGTGATGGTCTGAAGCAGCAGCCCTGTGACTGCTGGGGACATGAGGGAGCTGCACGTGACAGACATGATCTGACTGCTGACACTGGAAGTGTGTTCTCTCTTCTGTGGAGCTGCAATAAGTAAATCACTGCTTGTTTCTATCTGTGACAGTCAGTGCTTGTTTCGTGTCACCAGTGCCACCTACATCACTGACCTTATCCCCATTTCTTAAATGAAGATACAATGACGGCGGGAGAATTTTCTCTCTGTTGGACTAAAAAAGTGACTAAGCCCATGTAATAATATACCCATGTATCAATATCAAAATACTAACAAAACCCTCCACACTTCTCAAATTGATGTGCTTGGTAAAAATCATTAAACTTCAAAAATGCAACAGACTAAGCAGATTCCTGGTGGTGATTATCCTTCTCATGATCTGTGGTATTTTGCACCATCTATTCTTCCTCCCTGCTGAAAGCATCATTTACTTGGCAGGCTTCCTATGTGGTGCTGTTTCCATCTCACACTAGCAGCTTGTCTTTTGGACAGTCAGGGCAAACAGTAAACATGTACAGCATCCGGGGAGTAGTCAATACAACTGAGTTACCTCAAATTGACTGGCAATCAATTTACCTGAGGGAAAATGACCCAGCACAGAGGAGCTGAAGAGGAAGAGCTGAACTCCCTGATGGCCCCAAGTGGTTCAGTAGTCAACAATCACAACCACTCAGAAAAACCATGGGAGTTGGAGCTGCTCCGTGTGTTAAAGCTGATGTAAAGAGCTGGGCCCCAGACGTGTTCAAAGGGCCTGTGCCCATGTCAGTGATTCTGACAGACACGTCTGTGAGAGGGACCAGTCAGTGGTGCTGCTGGGGAGCTGCTGGTGGCTCTGAGGGATGGGTCAGTGGTGCTGCTGGGGAGCTGCTGGTGGCTCTGAGATCCCAGGTGCCTGTGCCCATGTCAGTGATTCTGACAGACACGTCTGTGAGAGGATCAGTCCGTGGCTCTGGTGGCTCTGGGATCCCGGGTGCCTGAGCCAGGCACGCGCACACGCCGTATCCATCGCTCTTTGCTGGAAGCGCGGCACTGCCGGCTGCAGACAGAGCCGGATAGAGATGCAGACAAATGCTGGCATGGGGTGGCACAAAGGATTGGCTGGCAACAGCTTGAGAAAGCCAAATTGCTCACAGCTACTGAGTTATGCAAAACGTCCTCAAGGAGTGATGATGTTCTGTGCTTCAGAAAAACTGTTTATATGCTTACTTCAGACCTGTGCACTTCCCCTCACCTCTGCCTTTTAAGCCAAACACTTGGCAGGTAAGCAGTGAGGTTCAAACTCTTCCCACCATAATCTCAGGGCTCGCAATTCCAGAAAAATCCTCTAACAACACCAGCAAATTGCTTATTTTATGGGTTTTTTTAATTAAGAGCAAATTTTGGAATTAAAGGTACAATTTGGTGGCCAGGATAGGAAGAGATTCATCCCAGGAATAGGAAGTGCTCTTTGGAAGAAAAGGAATTGAAAAGTGCAAAATTCCCTTCAAAGTCACTTGCTGGGAAATCTAACATGCTCAGTACCACTGAAATTATCACAAACTAATTTCTACAGCTGAAAAATCAAACTGTTGCCAAATTTTTTTATAGGCTTGCAGGGCTTTAAGAATAATTACAGTTCTATTGTTAAGGGGGCTCCACTTAAGTGCAATGAATTTGATTCGTTTATGTTTTAACCTCACCATCATTTTGCCATCAGTTTTTATGTCCTGCAGATTCTGGATGCTGATAGATCATCTCAGCTCCCCACTTTTTCCATTACCAAGGTTTCATTATGCACGTTAAGCATGTTTCCATTTGCCTGAGGTACACCAGGGGCAGGGAAGCATTTTTCAAAGATAACTCATTTAATATTAAATGTCAAAATATTACTCACTTCTTTAGCAAGATCATGCAGCTGCAACCTGGAGAATTAATTTGGGATGGTGTCTCTGTGGAGTTCAGGGCGTTGGTCTAAGCATACCTTTAGCTAAACAAAAAAATCATTGACTTACCCAGAATTTAAAGCTTGTATGGAACCGACTAAAGGGCAATAGTGAACAGCTAAACATATGAAGGAAGTGGTTTATAAGCCAGAAATGCTGTGATTAATTATGGCTAAAACAGCCAGGGGAAACTTCTCATTACACAAAGTAATGAAATAAGTCCATTAGCATGATAACAAAAAAAAGTGGAAATGGCTGTAGGCTTTGTTTTGAAGATTATCACCATAGCATTTCCCTTCTGCACAAGCAATCAAGAACCCATTGAAGAAAAGAAACATGAATACCCCCCACTTTACAGACAGAACACTGATGTAGGGGAAAAAGACAGGCTGTTTATACAACACTTGTTTCCTGTGTTTCATTGGAGGCAATTCCTGATTTACATTCATGCAAAGCAGCTTCCAGACAGCCCTTAAATGACATGTCCAAGGATCTGTGTCAACAGAAGGAATTGTCACCTGATCCTCCCCATCCCAGCTCTGAGAATATGCAGCAAAGGCTTCCTCTTCATAGGAAAACTGAAATGATTATCTGACTTCCCAGAAGAAGAGTTTCCCATGCCTGCACAGGTAATTGTTCCTGGAGCAGCAGACATCCATCCCTGAACTGTGCATTTGTCAAAAGAATAAACCAGAGATGATAACTGATCAGTCCTTACTGTGGGCGTCACTGGTTTTGTTGCTATTTGAGTATAAAGCTTGAGTGTTGTGGGGTTTACTTCTAAGTCTTGCATTATGTGTTTAGCTAATTCCTTCCTTCTAAGGAAATAAACCTTTTAGGGTGTTTGTTTGGGTTTTTTGACTCTCAGCCTTTTAGGGACTTTCTACACATACAAACTATTTCATAGGAAAGGTGGAGGGAATTTTAAACACACATTGGTGAACAAAACCACTTACAGATACTTTGATTTTGTATTAGAAATGTCCAAACTGGATGCCAGTCAAAAGCAGTAACACTTCTTCCAAACTACAGCCTTTCTTACCTTGAAAAGTTCCACAGGTCTTTAAACCCTACCTACCCAAGCTCTCCACAGTGCAGTGTGTCAATACAGTTTGTGGTAATCAAAACATGGCCAGACTTTACTGGCTCACTGCAGCTCATTCACTACAGAAGCCCTATGAAACTGGTTTTGTTAAAAAAGCAATGAAAAGGAGATAAATTGAGTTATTCCATGTTTCTTAAAAATAGCATTTGAATGTGACAACAGCCACTCTTTTGCTTGTAAAACAAGGCAGAGCCAAATTACTCTTTTAAATTATATGCCAGTCCGAAAGCCAAAGAATTTTAGTCCCTCTGTTTAGTTCTCTTATTTAGCAAAACTGTTAAAGTCAGCCAGGCTCATTCCCAGGACCTAAAGTTTCTCCCTGAAAGCCAAGACTTCCAGCATGGCTTTTTAAAATGTTCTGTTCAGTCTTCCCTCCAAGTGTCATTTACCAGATCACCTTTCAGCAGGGGACTAAAACCCCAGGATTGCCTCTCAGGATCTGTATTTTGAAAACTGCTGCCTTTGAGCCTTCAGGTAATTTTTAGTGCCCCAAACCAGCCTTCAGAACATTCTTTGGGATCCTGTGTATTTATTTCTTTGACCCTCTGCCTGCAAAGGAAAAAAAAGCACCTCAAGAAAGCTCCTGAGATTTTCTCTACAGCTCCGCTCTGGCACTGGCTATAGGCCAGACTTCTTAGGTGGGGCCTTATAACCCCAGGATGAACCAAGATAAATCTGTGGCACCAGCAAGAATCTGGGAATGCAATACTTGCTTCCATTTCAGAAAATGGCAAACAAAACTAAAAATGGTTTTCCTGTGGCTATGTGCAAATCCGAGACCTGAAGCTGTCCCTAATAACTGCTCGGTCTCGGCTGCTGTGACTGCACAGTCCTACATGATAAGGTCCTTAGCACAGTCATGGCTGCAATGGAAATGCACTGCTTTTCCTACAGAAATCATAACCTCTAGCTTGGATATCATGGACATCATACCTGTCAGCACAATCACTTGCATACAAGAGATGAGTTTCCTGCTTTTGACAGGTCTCTGTTTTGGCTTTCACCATGATTTGGCTCTCATGAATATTGCCATTAGATGCTCCAAGCCATAAAAGTTTTTTAGCAAAAATGTTCAATTTCTGGAGAATCCTTTCCCCCAGTCCACATTAATGGTGAAATACAGAGACTCCTCTAGTTCCTCTGTAAAGACTAGGAAAGGAAATTGAGCAGAGGAGAGCTGCTCTTAACACAGCAGAAATATTTCCCCACTCTTCTCTCCTCTGTCCAACTGGCAATGTTCTCATTTTTGTCCAGTCTACAGATGCTTCTGTAGGAACTGATTGCAAAATCTCTTAAGTTGAGACATATCAGGTTAACTTTAGTAATAAAATTAACATACTTTGGGGACAGGCACATAGAGAAAATGTTTGTTCTGAAGGGCTGGCTACAGACATGTGGGTATATAATCAGTCCAGCTTTCCAGGAAAAAAGCTACATTTCCCAAAAGCCAACACAACCAAACCAGATTTTCCCTTTGAACTGGTTCAGTACTCCTTTATGCTGATCTTTCACACAGTTTTGCAGGTCATATAAGGAGTGGAGAAAGCACAACTCTTTACTAGTTCCAGTGGTGTTAGGTGGCTGCTCATGCTGGCACTGCTCTTGGGGCTGACAAGGAATATCACCACACCCTAGAAAATGCATTACACAGTACAATGATTATGCATGTTAAAGAAAGAATCATCGCTGCAGGAAAAGGTAAGCCTTAATTAGAGACGAGCAAATAAACTCATAACAGTGTCTCTCCCTTTAAACTTTCAAATGGGGTTTGTTTCCAGTTTTAATGCATCTTTCTCATTAGCATGTGGAAATTTCTGAGTTTCTCTGACGAATACTTTGCAGTACCTCACCTTACTTCAGCAGTAGCTGCCAATGACCAGAATTACCTGGGACAGTGTTTGTTTCCAGAGGGAATTGTTTAAGAAGAGTTCAGCTGGCCCATAGGATCTGACCAATCTGCTTGGCATCTCATGATGTCTCTGAGATGGGGTCAACATCAGATCTTCCTGAGGAACTGATAAGGCCTCAGTTGGTGCAACATGAAGCAGTTCAATTGCCACAGAGGGCTCATCCTGGTCTCTACAGTCAGATATTTCCTGTTAGGCCTGGAAGTTCAGTATTCCTTCTCTAATGTTGTCCTGATCCATTCTAATTCTAGAGATCCATTTTGTCCATTTAGGCAAGCAATATGCATGCAGGTTGAAAACTCCATGTGTGGAATATTAAAATAAAATAGATCTGCTGTTGGATTTTGGTTTAGATTTTTTAGTTTAAAAATTTTAATTTAAAAAATAAAGGTTTTAGTTTTATTTCCTTCTGATAAATATTTTCCCTGGCAAACACTAATACAAATGAATCGTGGATACAGCTCAACTCAAACTCAGTTTTGCACATGTAAAGTAGTTTTTAATAAATTTCTTTCTCTTCTCTACTGATTGTCTAATAACACCATGTTTCTATTGTATTTACTGGGCTTTTTGATTGACACTTTTCACTGTTTGACATGTCATGGCAAATCTGACTACCATATTTTGACAGGGTGGCCCCACTGAGAATTTAGAGCTTGAACAATAGGATTTTCTTCCAGCCACCATGTTGTTTAATCTAGAATTAACACGAATTTCTAGCTTTCACCAATTCAATGCTGCACACACCTTCCCAAAGACTTTAGCCAGATTAATGAACATGTGGTTTGGCCTGAAGTACTGTGATACTCTGATTGTTTTTTGACGTGCCTTTAGTTTTCTGTCATGTGTTGCACAAGCCTCTTCTAATAAAAGGGCTCTGGCAGTCACAAAGATTGATAACTTAAGACAATAAGACAATTACTGTGATACGAATGCCAGGTTTAAATTTTCTGTATCTTAATAAAACTTGAGTATTTAAAGCAGAAAATTACACTGCAGAAGATAAATTCTCCTTCAGATTCCACTACACAAATCACAGTTGTTTATTACCCACGGAAGTGTAGCAGAGGGATCTTTCTTTTGTAAAAGATTTAAGAAATTTCTGACACTTCCAATCCTTTTAATTAAAACTGTTCTCATGACTCACTGAAGTCACTTTAAAATGTAGACGTATATCAAATAGGTTGTGGGTGTACACTGATACTGTGATTTACTCTCAATTGCTGGCCAGACTTATCAGTTAAAACAATTTAAAACACATGGGAGTTTTGTTTTTCTCAGCCACAGACTAACAGGCAAAAAGCAAAATGGATTTAACCCCTCCAGTTTGAGAGCTGCGTGGGATTTAGCCACACAGCTCTCATCAGATCAGCAGAGGTTCAGCTCCACGGGTGTGGCGTGGCACCCTTCCATCTAATTCCTGCAAAGCTGCAGGCTTCGTGTGTCTGTGGGGGCAGGATGGGGGGCAAAAATCCCTCATCTAGTGGGGGCACTGCCCTTATGCTGACTTCAGTGGAGCATCTGACCAGAAACCTCGGCCAGCTACAGCCCAGAAGCTGGACAAGCTGGTGGGCCAATATCCAAACAGTGATTTCTGACTGAAAATACGGAGCAAGCAGAGTTTGTGCTACTTCAGAGTATTCCACTGCTTGTGCCTATCCTCAACACAGGCCACCTGTGACACATGACACCTGTGAGGGATCCATGTCACCCCCTTATAGCAGCAGCAGCAAAGATTCAGATGAACTTCTTGAGGTCATTAGCAGAGTGCCAGCAAAACACAGGAATTGCTGAGACCATTTACTTGGCCAGCTTGGCTGCAACAGCTGCTATATTTATGCTCTGTAACAGATCTGCTCCTTCTTTACATTTGAGTGCAACTCAAGGTGTTGGGTTGTTGCTCCTTAAAAGCCACAGATGGAATCCTGGGCCTAGGGAACAACATGGGAATGCTGCCATGGAAGACTTCGCCCCACATGTGGCGGAGAAGATTCCTAAAACAAACTTTCCTAGAGGGCAAAGAAATTTTGAACTATTTAAAAGGCTTGCAGCAATGTTTCAACTTGTCCCCAGCTCTACTGCCTTTTGCATGTTTTGTCAGTTTTGAAGAGAGCTTGGGAAAGACTTCCAGCAACTGATATGCAGGAACAGGCTCTGACTCCTGCATTTCAGCATCTCCAGCAGCTCTTGCTGAGATATCGGAGCACAATTCTGGGCTCTGCCTCAAATCCTCCCTGTGACCTGAGGTAAAGTTGCTTATTCTCTCTCTTCCTTGGTTTTCCAACCTTGAAGCCCAGTTGATAATGCTTCTTCTCCTGTCCCCAGAGACCCTCCCTCAGCTCCCACAGAGGGTCCCTGCTGCGAGGGGCTGTTTGTTCTGTGCCTGCAGCGCAGGGCTGGGATCCACCGAGGGCTCTGGGGGTACTGGGCTCCAGGCCAGGACTGGATAAGCTTGGCTTTGGCTCAAACAGAGGTTCTCTCCCCTCACAGGCCATCACATTCATTTATTTTGCCCTGTGGTGAAGTTAATGCTCCATCTGTGATGTCACAGTTGTTCCCATGACAACAGGTTTATGGCTTCAACGTAAAGTCAAATGGAAGGAGAAGCTCAGGGACATGAAGGAAAGCTCTTATTCAAATCAGAAACATCTGACACAATAACAGAGAGTAGAAATGGCCAGGAAGGTACATTGCTTTTATTGTTATACATGTCTGTGGTTTCTTCTTAAGTTTTCAGCAACATGTACTTCTTCCATCGCAAGTTTTAATAGCTACTCTTCCACTTATGTTTCTTCAGTTGAAGATGTCTTCTTTCTTCTCTTAAATAAAAAAGTAAATTTAATACCATTTGTTTAACTAGTTAATGAATGTCTTTGCCTTTTTTCAATTAGGTTTAATTTAATAGGAGTAAATTTGGGCTTCAGTGTAGTCTTCCTTCTGATGCCAAATATGAATGATACTATTTCTGAACAAACAGGGGAACTGTTAAAACTGTGGCTTTCCATACTTAGCAAAATAGACTTTCAAAGAAGAAAATTAAAAAAAAAACAAACCCACATCAAAGATTTTTGAAACGTGGATTAAAAAAATAAAAAAAAGAAGATGCAAGAAGGCAAAGCTATTATGGAATAGAAGTAAGCATTGGCCAGGGTAACGTGCAGACTCAGAAGCTTTTTATTCTGTGGTTTTTTCCTTTGTTTGCTGTTTGCCTTTTCCTTGAACACCAATCTGCTTAAACACAAGGATTAAGGTGTCACCAAGGCACAGACCACAAAGTGTCACTGATACAGCTCAGTGTTTGTCCAGCGTGGGAACTGTCTCAGGAGCTATCACTCCTGTAGTCTCAGGAAGAATTCCCTGGAGCGTCTAAAGGTGGAGATGATGCCTGAAGAACGCCTGTGAAGTTACTGTCCACCCTTGCTAGCAAATCTACACACAAAGCAGTCAGCTTAAGGACCCTGAGAGCCACACTGAAAAGAGGATGGATAGCCATGATGAAATTACACATTGCAGTTTGTTTCACTGAAATTACTGGATCATGCTTGCCAACAATGAAACCTTTCAAGTTTCAGTTGAAAAGTGTTCAGGTAGCTCCTGTGCAACCCAAACTGACTGGATTTAGCATGTTATGTCTCTACTTGGTTCACAGATAGTTGATTGAATTAGTTAATTAAGGCTGGAGTTTTCAAAGAAGCCACAGGAATTAGGTAACCAAATTCAATGAGATTTGGGTACTTAACTCCCTTAGACTCCTTTGAAAAGGCCAGCTATAAATGTTCACCTCTTTAGTTGCAATTATTTGTACTTGCAGGATTATGAGTGCAGCTGTTTATAAATGCAGAACCAAGGTTGCAAAAGCAGACATGGCATGAGAACAGAGATCTGTCCCTGCAGAGCACAGTACATAAATGTATACAAGCAGTGGCCATACATTTAAACCATCCTTGAAGTGAAAATACCAGTAGAGCTAGTAATAACTCTGAAGCCAGTGAGAGCTTCTAAAGCTTAGCTAATTAAAATCACCGAGATATACACACTCAAATATACATGTGCACAAACGTGTAATACATACATGCACGCATACATATGCACATAGAAATGCATATGCCTGTCTATAAAGAGCCAGATGTGGACATGGGTGCAGACAGTTGTTTGTTTCTGTTTGCAACTTTTTCTTTGCAAAACAGTAAATTGTAATAGTGTTTGCTGCTGGGAAAAGGGGTGGCTCATCTGCTGTGGCCATGCCCACGATCTTATCCAAGTGTCTGAGGAAACGCCTTCCTTAACAGGTATAATCCAGGCAACATGGAGGCAGTGCTTCTTTAAGCAGCACAGGAGGAAGCAGAAGTATCAGATGGAACGGTAACCATCTGATTAAGAAGTAAAAATAACAACCTACAAATGGTATAACAAAACAACCCTTTAATCAGCAGGGGTGGTCACCCTGTCACTGTACCTGACTGCCAGGCCAAAGGACAGAACCAAGGGGTGTTTGACAAAGGCTCTGGGTGTTAAATACCCTTGGTGCTGGCTCCCCCTAAAGCCACTGGGGGCATTTTGAGGCGAGCAGATACACCCTGACCTGGCTGAGGAGAATACACAGTGTGGGATTGCTTTCCCTGAACACAGCCCAGGGCTCTCACCCCACAGCTGCAGCCTCCCCTAGAGGGAAAGTCCATAAATGAGACAGATGAGCTTCTTATCCAGCAAAGCGCCCTCAGACAGGACTAACCCCAGGCCTACAAGTGATGCTGGGACTACTCACAGGCTCAAACATACACATGGGCTTTGTCATGAAGGGAGTCTCTAAAGGAGGGTATATCCTGAGACCAAACGAATGGGAATGAAGAGCATCCAGCCAGATCCTATTTGCTGGTGGACATCAATTGTTTTTCTACTAAAAGTTGCCAGGATTTTAATTCCATGTGTTCACAGCAAGAGTGTTGGCCAATAAACAAATTCAAAACATACAGAAGATCAATTTTTTCATGTAAGTAGGTTGGTGACTTTCCATAAGAGGAGTCACTGAGGTCTCTAAACCCTTAAGGTGTAGTAGAGCAAATAAAAGTGTGGTTAGCTGAGGAATGCAAACAGATATACAGCACATATAGAACTTTAACTTCACTCCAGCATCCATATGTGGCCATAAAATACGGCCTCTTAAATGTAAAATGTATAGATTTCCCTCTGCAACAAAGGCATAAAATATTTCACTCCCAAACAAGTATTTGAGCATACGAACATGATCTTTCACTTCATCTAGGACTACCCACCCAGTAAACCAAGCTGTATTCTTTCTGGGTGGCTCAGAGAATAGCATATTACAGTGGAAACACCCATTTATTTCATTTACTGCCATTTATAATATTTTCCACTATTTGCAGATAATGAATTCATCCACTTTTTGCCAAGATTATGCAGCCTGTTTTATAGCCAAAATTATCCAGAATCCTTCTAAAAATGTGTTACCCTTCATTTTCCATGATTGCTTAGTGGTTCTCTTGGAGCAGGACCAAGATCAACCACATTAACAATGCACAGCAATAACTGAACTGTCATGCTCCCACTCTCCTGGCAGCAGCAAGAGTGCCATCGAGCTGGTCCCTGAAGTGTGCACGGCTCCAGAGCACAACTGTTCAGGTTAATTAAAGCCATTGGATGAGAAATGAGGAATTACTTTTGGAGTCCTTTCCTCTGCATATCCTTCACTGCTCTTCTCATAAAGGTAGATCCATTTCAGATTATCTGGTGTCCTCTTGGCGCCTCTTCAGCTCTCAGGGATGAATTGTGCTCATAGAGCAGAGCACAGCAGACCTGCGGTGTGTAACAGCCCTGCACAGACCCAGCTGCCGGCCCTGGCAAGGTGGGCACACATCTGGAATACCACACACCACCAGGAGCAGTTTCCAGTCCAACCGAGGACGGAACAGGCGCTCCACGAGCGAGCCCATGCGCAGGGCGCTGCACCAAGGCACAAGGCAGGCAGGCAGGACAAGGCGGAGAGGGACAGGTCCTTTGTGCAATGACGCGGACTGGGTCGGTGCTGATCTCCCAGCACAGAGCTCCCCGCTCCCCTGGCGGGCTCGGCAGCGCTGGCATGCAGTGCAGGGTGGAGCTGCAGCCGCGCTGCCTCCCCGCTCCGCCAGGGAAGGGGAGAACAGGCCGGCCGCATCTGCTCTTCCCTTGTGCAGCCTCTGGCAGCCGGCAAGGCCCATGCAGGGGAGAGAGAGGGAGAGGGCTCCTTGCCATCACCAGCCTCAACAGCTGGGCCCAGCATGTAAGATGAAGCACATGCAAATCTTTGCAGGAATTCCTCACTGCTCAGCCTCAGGGTTTGATCTTGGAGTCCAGGAAATCTAGCTCAAGACCTTGCATGAAATAAGCAGTGCCTGCCCAGAGGTTCCAGTGGTCAGTGTTAGCAGTGATAACAGAAGGAATCACACTAAAATTAGAAAAGAAGGGGGAAAAAGCAAAACAAAACAAACTTGTGTTAGTTTTTCATAATTTCACACAAAAAAAGAAAGTGAGTGTAGTAAATCCCCTAACAGCCAAACTGTCCCTGTTTCTTAGCATTATCACTATTTTCTTTGGCACTGCTGGGAATCTCTTAGTGGGAGCTATGAGGAAGGAGAAACTCTGTCTCAGCAAGAGGCTCTGTAGCAGCCAAAGTCTGTTCTGCACCCAAATCAGCTGCAGGACTGAAGCTGAGCAGCCAGTGCTGAACCAGTTAACCTGCCACCATGTGGGACTTGGGAACCAGGCAGGCAGGGGAACCTCACAGCAGGTTGAATTACAGCCACTGGAACAAAAACAGGTTGTCATGGCATAAGTGAAGATTTCTCAGCGCTGACAACTGACAGCCCTGCAATAAATATTAATGCTCCAAACTCCTACTTGGGTTCTCAGAAATACTCCAGACTTTGCCAGGAACTCCTTTCCCTTTGGCCACTCCATTATTCAGTTTTACCACACGTAGATGGTTGGGGCCTTTATAATTTCTCCCTTCCTCCACAGGCAGCACTTTAGCTCTTCATCCAGAGCAGCCTCTGCCACATCACCCAAACTGGCCGAGGCCTCTCCAGCCAACCCAAAACACACAGAATTTTTGGGCTTCCTCCCAGTAACATCTTGAGGCCCTACTACTCATCCAGTTGATGTCAATGGAGCAGGATCTCAGCTGATTAGCTTTATCCAGACTGGTTTGTTTAATCTTCATCTCTCACTCTCTTTCTCTCACTTTCTTTCTTTTTTTTTTCCAGGCTCTTTGATTCCTTCTCTTGTTCTTCTCAGGGTCTCCAAGTTTCAGGCACTTCTCTAAACACCCTCTAATGTTTTGATTTTTGATGGTTAAATTTAAACAAAACTTAAAAGCTTTTTCCAGCTATTTTTACTCATTCTCAGAGCCATTTATCAATCCCACAGAGAGCCTAGATTCCCCCTATATGAATGGATCACCCTCTTTATGGGTAGCTAATGCGTAACCTCCTTTATTCCACAGAGATAAGAGTCTGGCCTCTTCCTTCTGGGTAAAGCAACTACAGGCCACTGAATCTTTCCTGCTCCAGACATGACCACTTGTAGGGCATGTCCTGCCAGCCCAGCACTGAGGTTACAGCCAGCCCAGCTCAGGGCTGTCGGGGCAGCTGGGGTGCCCTCGAGGATGCTGCCATGTACTCTGGCTGTAGAGGTGCCCGTCTGACGTGTCCTGGCCCCAAAGGCCCCGTGTGCTGACCCTGCAGGCAGCACAGCTGCACTCAGGCACTCCCATGTCCGAGGTGTGCTCCCTTTCCAAGCCCAGCCCAGGCTTGGTGCTCCTCCTGTCAGCCCAGCTCCCCTGGCAGGGAATCTCACTTGCACTTCTTGCACTTACGGGAATCGCAGAGGCACATGAGAAGGAAATGTGTGGCCTCTCAAATCCTCTAAACATTGTCCAGCTGCCACTAAAAAGGTACCCTGACTTGAAATTATTTTTTTTAAATTTTGTTTTTTAATAGGCACCTACTCCGTGCTTTTGTACAGAGCCATAGGAATTTTATTCTTGGACCAGTAGATAACCACAGCACATCTCTCCCAAGTTTCCAACCTCACAACCATTTCTCTTAATTTTGAAACTTTAAAGGAAGAATGCTGCTTTGGCTTCACAATTTTGCACAACTTGTTAGAACCAGGGGAGAATGCTACAATACCAAGCCACATGAAATGGAAACATTTGAACAGACCTTTGGGCTGGATCCCTTGCTTCCACCAAGCTGCATTCAACCCATGACTGAAGAGTGTCTGGCTTGGGTAAAAGACAGTTTTCAACCTCAAGTCCTGGTGGCCAGCAGGAATGGTTTGACCTCCCAGTGCAATTAAGAACTGCCTCAAATCTACTCAGAATGGTGTCCCTGACCCAGGGGAGCTCCTGGGGACTTCCTGAGAGCTGGAGATAGCTGAAGGCCTGCATGCTGTGCTGTACTCAGGCACCTCACTGCCATGAGCAGCTCTTTCCTGACACCTTTGGCAAGAGGCTCCATGGGATGCACTGCCAGCTTAGCAATGCAAGGAGACCACAGCAGTTCCAGGGAACCGTTTCCCCTAAGAGGAAATGAACAGAGAGCTGGAGGCACTGGCAAGCCATACATTAGACATTTTGGTTAAAGCAGCTAGACTGCACTTTGGAACAGCTTTTTGCAGAGCTTGTTCTCCTTCTGCACCCACTGTATCCCCATTATTCATTGCTCCAGCTGTAGACAGTGCTTTTAGTTTACTCCTCCAAATTGTACTTTTCTATCACAAATTTCCACAGCACAATGGGCTTAAAATACAAAAGAGGTATTTAAGTGATGTTCTTCTGTAGAGTAGCTGGCTCAGACTCTGCATTTCAGAAGGACACAGCCCAGCTATGAGTACAATAAAGGAAGTGTATGGGGAAAATCATGCTTAGCAGGAATCAAAACCAGATATTCAAGAGAGATGGACTCCCACGTGACAGAGCTGTACTGGTCCTACACAGCTCAGATACTGGTAGAGTGGAGTTGCTTTTGTGGGCACAGCCCTCGGCCACCTGAGGTACCCCATCTCAGGCTGATCCTTAGGCTGGGGGGCTCTGCTTCCCAGAGCAGACATTGCCATTCCCTGGTCCCTCTTTCCTTGAGAGGAGTAGGCAGAAACAACCCAGCATTAGTTAGGCCAGGAGCCCATGCCACTGTGCTCATCCTCCAACACCACTTCAAATAAAGTCCCCCAGGCCTGGATCTGGAAACACCTTACAACACAAATGCCATAAATACAGAGAAGCCAAGAGCAGGAGCAGAATGAACCAATGAAATGGAGGCAAGGAGAGAGAGGTATGATTTCAGCTGAGATGGAGAAATGGCCTTTCAGGGCTCCTTTTTGTCAGACTCCTGACCTTCTCTGTCAGGATGTCCTTTCAATGCCTTTCATATTTCCTGGAAAGACCATAAGTTCCAAAGCCCCAGCATATCTGGCATCCCACTGCTACCAGGAAAGAGCTGATGAGAAGGTGATTGTCAGGGATTATTACAAGCACTTCATAAACACAGGAAAGCATGTTCTGCATTAATTGCTGATCTGTGTCAGCCAATTTGGCACCATGACAAATGCAACTGGTAGTATCTAACAAGCTGGGGGATTGGGAATAATTCTGTTTCAGTACAGTATGTCCAAGGAGAAGAATCAACCACTAATCCCAGGTGACCAGCTCCTTTATAAGTATATTAGCAACATAATGGAGGGCTTTTTAATGGGATTATAACCACACAAGCAGACCCCAAGCAGCTGCTCTCCTACTCAAAAGGAACATGGCTGACAATAAGATTTAAGGAACTAAATGAGGGGAAAAGGAAAAACCTTTGGCGTGGCACTCTTAAATGACCTTGCTGCTTAAAAGGAATAGGAACATATTGCATACATGAAAAGAAAATTAAATATGGTTAAAGCAATCTCTTTGGGCATGCTCATCACTACTTTCTCCCACTGATCCTCTATCAAAAGCAGAGAAAATGGCCAAATCAAGGAGAGCTCATCTTTCCATATACTAGGGACAGATTTTAAAGCCAAAGAGACTTTGCTCACACACTGAGTAACCAAGGGGTCATTGTCAAGGATGGCAGGGCCCCCATATTGAGGGACACCCTTTGTGTTACACCCTCTGCAGAGCTGAAATAACTCTCCATCCTGAGTACACTTTACCAGCTCAGTGCTGTGGCTATTGGAGTGTGCAAGACGGTCTCTGTGTGTGTTGTGTGAGTGTGTGTGCATGGGTTGGACTCTGTGATCTTCAGGACTGGACTAGACAATCTTTAAAGGTACCTTCCAAGCCCACTCCTTCTAGATATAAACACATATAAATGTGCATACTAAAAAGGACAGCTATGAGGCAGCCACTGGGAATGACCCTGCTGTGGCAAGAGCAAGAGAAGACACAAATGTCATTCAGAAATTCCTCCTGACATATTTTACAGGACTGTCAAAATCACAGCTCAAGATTCAATTCACAACAACATCCAGATTATCTTTCTTACCATCACTTTAACAGAGAGGTATAAAGATGGCATTGAAACTTACTAAAGAAATCTTTGTTTCTTTTAAAGTTGATGAAATAATGAAAGACAACTGTGTCGGTATAAATGGCACATGCACCACAAAATATAATACTTGCCAGTTTTTTTGAGTCCTCACTTGTTTGCAGTTCAATGGTTCGAAGCTGGGGCTGGGATTTGTCTCTGTGGTTTTGAAAGGAACACAGTATGGTACAGAACATAACTGTTATGGGATACAAGCATTTGCAGCAGGTAGCTGCTCCTGCAAGGACTACTGAGGCAGCTCAACCTTAGCTATCCACTTCTGAAGTCAGATATAATTTGTGCAGCTCTGAAATTCTGTTACCAGAGGCCCCAGTCAGGGTGCCAGAATGACCTGCAAGAGCCTTTGAGCATTCATTTACTACTGAAGTACACCTGACATCCCTGTAAAATTCTTTTGTCAGAAGCAGCTAAAACACAGGCCAGCGACACACCAAGGCTGGCAGACCCACACTGCTTGTCTGCCATCCACTGGTACCAACAAAACATCCCCAGTGATTCCAGCGGCTTGGGATCAGACCCACACGTTATTCTTGAACACCTCTTTAACTTCCAGGGCTCGACCTCAGGATGCCCTGGCAGCAGGCCAGGTGACACCTCCTTCTGAAGAGCTGCACGGAGCACTGACCTCATCTCCTGCTCCCAGCACTGCTGAGCCCACGGTGGTGGCACAGGAAGTGTTTAAGGTAGGTATTTCTGTCCATGTGCATCATTAGCAGGGTACCAGGGCATGTGAGGGTCCAGCTGGCTCCAGTTTTCACAGCTCTGATGGCAAGTTAATGAGGTTCAGTGAATTCTCTCTGTGCTCTGTGGATTCTTCGTGCGACACCAAATGTTGGCAAGTACCTAACTGTGTCTTCCAAAACAATTTCCAGCTGTGGGAGTGCATCACTTCCAGCCAAGTAACCTGAGTATCTTCCTGCCTTTTCTGTAGGACATTAATCACAGTCATGAAAGCTCCTCATCTTGAGTCTAGCGGGTGACAATGCTTCTGTAGTGCCCATCCACGATCCCCTGACACATTTACATTTTGCTAATGATAAGCTCTGGGTGCCATGTGCTAAAAATACCATGACTGTGGAGAGAATTAAGTATATCTCTAGTGCCTGATTCAGGAGAGTAGTTAATGCTGTGATTAAGTCCATGGCTAGTCAGGACAAGACAGCTTATGTTAAAGAGAGCTAAGTATGTCCGGTAGTACCATCCTATAACACCAACTTCCAGAACTGGGACTGTACCAAGACTGTGGAAGGATATCCTTAAGGAGCTAAATGACACCAAAACCCAGCTGTCTGGTACTCAAAGGATAAGATGTGCTTTATCACAAGATGTAACTTAAATTTAAAATTTATATATTAAAAAAAAATGTAAAGAGGCTATACTGCACACATTCCCTCCTGCTAAAGAAAGAATGAAAAAGTCTGCATGAGCTATTAGGCAAACGGAATAACACACTGCTGGCAGGACACTCAGAGAGGAGTTATAGGTGCCTATTAGAATCCCTACAAAACCGACTAACAAATGCTGGAATTAAAAACGCAGGCTTGCAGGGAGACAGGGGCTTTGAGCAGCACAGTATTCCAGATCATCTTACTGAAAGCTTCCAAATGTCATCGGCTTTCAGCCTGAAATGCGTCAGCAATCGTTTCATTTTTATCAAAACACAATTAGGCTGTGGTGAATGACAGCATAAATCTTAAATAGGAAAGATACAGGATGAAAGACCACCAGGGTGGAACATAACTGTAAACCTCTCCATAAAACTGCATTTGAGTTCTGATCATATACACAGGAACTCCTTTAAATGATCCAGCAAGAATCCTAACTCGCTGACTTCCAAAGAAAGTGTTACCAATTAAGCGGGACAAACTTTAACAGTCCATTTTAATTACACTATGAGATTCACCAATCAATTCCCAGCTCGAGCTGAAGTTTTTACTAGCAGCGACTGGAACCAATTTACGTGCTTTTATGTTGCGTCTAGACTTTAATAAATGGCCTAAGCACAGAGCAATTCTCTGCCAGTATTGAACAGTTCTCATGTACACTGAGAAACGCACCAGGTTCTCTAAAATTCTTCAGTCTTTGTGCCTTGGAACGTCCCCCTGAGGAGCGGCTGCAGAGCCCACAGCACAGTACATAAACACCACGCTGGGCACTGCTGGCAACGCAGAGCAAGGTGGTGATGGCACACAGTGTCCTGCAGCTGGCTGCTCTTCTCTTCAGACTGAAACGCACTAGCTCTGCTGCTTACAAGACATTGTTCCTCTTAGTATCAACCCAAAGTCATTAGACCGAAAAAGATCAAAAGAATAGGGAGGCACCCAGGACAGCTACAAATGTGTAACTGATGGCCCAGAAAGGTACATCCAGGCAATCCTTCAAACACCTACAAACCTTGTCTTTCTGTCCTGCCACCCCTTCTCTGGACCTCTCAGGTCCTGATTAAGCTGTGGGCTGCAGTGCTGAGAGAGCTGAGCATGCAGTCAGCCCAGCAGCTCTGATGCAGGAGAGTGAAGCAGCTGGTAGAGATACAACCTGGTGTAAGCATGGCAGGGCCTGCTGCAGCACACTCAGCAGTGCTCTGGCTGTAGGAGACTCACCACTGCGGCACCACTTTGATCACTGCTGTAGGTCATGGAATCACTCTGAAGCCAAAACAGTCTTGTTAAAAAATTAAGTTGAATTATCATTTAGGGAGCTCTGTTACATTTTTTTCCCCTTCCCTCCCTTCCTCCTTTTTAAACATGCCTGTCAGGAATGTGAAATTGAGTGCATTTATCAGTACCCTGCTGATGAGAGCTTGTTAAATTAATAAAGACTTATTTAATTAAATGGATTGATAAATATTTCTTACTTGTATTCAGAAGCCACTGTATACAATTTTAATTTTTAATATCTGAGAGGTTGCTGTAGTTGAGCAGAGTGTCTTAGGTTGTTTCCTGCTGGGTGATGTCAGACTAATAAACCTCCAGGCAGTCCAGCGTGCCAGAGGTCTGACAAAGTTGGGCACCCTGTCTTCAGGAAGCAACACAAAGATTTACCTGCCACTGTAAAGAAAGAAGCAGCAAACACCTCTGGAAGTGCTGGACCAGCTTGGCTGCCACCAGAGGTAACAGCCATGACACCCAGGAGGGGCTGTTTCCATGGGGCAGCAAGGGGCAGAGGGAGCCCCATCTCTGGTGGCCCATGCCATTTACCAGCTGGGCGAAGAGGCCCAGGCTCTGGGGCCATGTGCACTGACACAGCAGGCACCTGCAGGCAGGGCTGGCCATGCTCTGGAGGTCACTGCTTTGGCCAGCACATCTTGAACATGGTCTCTGCAGCTATTCTAAATCTGTGACATGAAGTAGGACTCTTCTCTGAAGTACAGCATGAATGGATAGAGAAACCTCTGCTTCAGGGATGGAGGAGCGTGGGCAAAGAGGACTTAAGGGAGGAAGGGAAGGGAGAAACTAATAGATGAATTTACATGTCTAGGATCAGCCAGCAGGCTGGTACCGAGCTCAGAGCAGCACCTGCCAGCCTGGTTCCCTGCTCTGTTCACAGCAGCGCGTTATCCAAGGTGTGTGTTGTTCATGACTGCTGCCAGAATGAGCAGAGCAGACTGGTACTCGGGCAGCTGAAGCCTTCACTTGACAAAACACCCCTTGCTCTAAAGGACAGTTTTCCTGAGTGGCAATAATAGCTTGTAAAAACCAAATAAACTCCAGTGCACCACATGTTGCAGGATGCTGGGATTGGATGGGGAGCTGTAAGCAGTCCTTTTGCAAAGACAGCCAGTGTTGCTCATCGTAGTTGTCTGTGGTGGGCAATTTGGTTGCCTTTCAGGGAACTCACTCTAGCACAGGACCCCTGCCAACAAAAAGAGCTGGCCAAACCATTGTGCTTTTCAAAGTGGAAGGATTTTCTCTCCTTCTGTCTGCTTTGGAAAACATACCAAACTCTGGGCAGTCATAGCCATCTCTGTTGCTGAGAATAAATTATTAGCAATTTAAAATCTTCTGCTTCTTGCACACTTCCATAACTCAAAATAATGTACAATGGGAAGATTCACAGCCTTCTGAGGAAGCACCATGGTCCCCAGCCTGACCTTCCGAATTCCATAGGCCCGAGCACTTCCCCGCGTGGTCGCTGCCTGCAGCCCAGCTCCTGGGGCTGAGCTGCAGCAGGGCATTCAGAAAGACATTCATGGTGATTTATGGCCACCAGACCTGATGGGAGAGCAGCACACAAAGCAGTTCCTGTCCTGAGCTGCGTGGAATGAATTGTAGAGCTGAACCGGTTCATGGGTTTGAAACGCCTGTAATCCAGAAAGATTCTCTCTCTGATTCCTGGCGGAAACAGTGCGTAGGTGGCTTATAAAACTTCCTTTCCACACTGACCCCAAATCCAAGAAAATGGTCAGGATCCCTTGTGTTCCTTCAAAGGCTCAATTATTACTCAGGCCAGCCAGTTAGCCATGGAAACAACTATATTCCCTTCTTCAATCTCTGACACAGCTTAAAATAAACATGGTGTAAGATTGTGATTCTCAAATCCTTCCTCTGCTGAAATTGTAATGCCACTTTTCAGTGCATTGGTTACTTATGCACTGAAATGCACAAGTAACCAATGCCACAGTTTTTAAATCCCAGGTGCTAATTTCACTGGCAGATACATACATGGGTAACAGGTTTTCTTCACAGGAGTTACAAAACATGTGGAGAATATCCTGGTCCCAGTGAAGTCACCAGTGTTTCCAGCCTGTGTCCAGCAAGGCAGCCAATCCCCTGCGGGCACAGTACCCATTCCAGTCCCAGCACAGGTACCAATTCCAGCACCAACCGAGGAGAGGAAAGGAATCCTTTTATTAGCATCAGGAAGTTTTCTGTTTCGTGACTGGGAATTCCTGTCAGGTACAATCTCTGAAGGTTTTATTTAGGAGAGGCTACCTAAGTCTGCAGCTGCACAGAGCCCCAGATGTGGCTGTTGCTGTGTATGTGCACATGCCTGTGTCTAGTGACACATCTCCTCACGCTGCTATTTTATACAAGATATAAAGTATTAATAATTCAAATGCCAGACGGTCATCAATTAAGTTACAAGGCCCTTCAGATTCTGTCAATAGCCATTCCATTTCAGCACGGGGTGTACCTACCAAGCACACACATGTGCCCTGTGGAAGTGTTCTTTACAATGCAAAGCACTGGCTGCAGCTTCGTGTTTACCCTTTCAAGTGATGTAAACCTGAGAATAAATCCACCTGTCGCCCTATCTTCAATGAGGTCACCAAAAAACCTCCCTTCTGTTTGCAAACAGCTTAGTGGCTACCAAAGAGCAGTCACCAATTAACTTATTCCAAACAAAGATTAAATCCTGATTAATCACTGAGAAGAGTTAAATCTAAGGAGAGTGCCAGGCACTGAAAAGTCAGATTATTCTGTAGTAATTTATTGCAAACTTCCGTGCTGGGGCTAACTAGAATTGAAGAAAAGATTTTAAAAATATCTGAAAAACAAAGTGAAAGGCTGTAAAACTGGAGAAAGAAAATAAGAACAAGATAGACAGGGCACCAGGAAAGATAAGAATAATGACTTAATCAAGCAAAGTATACATTTAGGTGATAACCTGGGGATGGGAGAAAAGGTCAGGTCTGAGTAAGTCTGTTGAATAGAGATGAACACTACTTTCCTGTAGGGTGTTTTAAAAATCAACAGTGTATCAAACTGCCAGCTGTCCATTTGGAGATTGAAGAGCACACAGTTTTCTCTAGGCTAAGATCTTGTGGTTTCAGGGGATGAAAATGCCTCCAAGGAAGCAGACATTGCAAGAAGGAACACCTTTTCCCCAAATTCTCATGGGAAAGCCCAACTTAGTAGTCAAGAGCCTGGATGTTTTTGACCTGGGCTAGCCCTTACCAGAGCTGGGTGTGAAGTTTCCTTCTCTGCCTATCCAAACTTCAGAAATGCCTCCCTAAATAAACTACATGGAATATAAGCTAGCACAGACTTTAAGGAAAAACCAAAACAACTGTTGCCCCAGTCCAACAGCCTTGAGCAAACATGCTACATAAGTAACCCAACAGAATCATGCTTTTTTATCTTATTATTTGATCAGAATCAAAACTTTTAAAGCTTAAAAAAAAGCCAAGACAAACTAAAGAAAGAGGGAAAAATAGCCCAACCCAAGTGATGGCTATGTTGATCAAGGTGATCAAGGACCATGAGCTGAGCTCTGGGTATTATTGGTAAAAGCAGTTCCATGAGCAGCCCTGGGATCTTTCTCACTGTGCTGCATCACTGTAAATTGAATTGCTGGTGAGCTACATAATACAGCATGGTGTTTGCAAAGCCACTGAGACTTGGCTTCACTCCTCTCCTATTACATCAGTACGAGTTTGACAACTAAATTCAATAGTAGAAAAGGTAAACAACAGAGTCTTGTAGCTTTTTTCAGTAGGACTTCCTAAATAAATGTGGCTAACACTGTAGGGGCATGTATGGGATGTTGTTTGCTAGAGCAGCTACAGTGACAAACTTTTTTATGATTTGTCCATAATGATAAACACATCTGTCTTAGGCAGGGACTGTTAGTTAAGGACTGGAGAATGATACTTTTTTCTTGAAGCATTTGCTCCAATGATATGTTTTTCTTTGACTTTTTCTTTCTATTTTTGGTAAGACAAGATCAAGAAGAGGAGAGAGAGGGAGAAAGAGAATGAGAGAAGAGGAGGGAGGGGAAGAAAGAAAGGGAGGATGAAAGAGAAAGCAAGCAAGTGCTAAAGAGAAAAAGAAAGACAAAAAAGGACGAAAGAAAAAGGAAAGAAGACAAGCAAAACAAGCAGCTGGTGCTGAAAGTGAGCAAGTCTCTTTATCTCTCTTTTTCTTCTGTCTTTTAATAAATCATTGTAGCAGCTTTGTGACAGGTCTCTGTTATCCATAATGCCCAAGCAAACAGCTTTTCTTTCAGCCTCTATTCAGTTGGCTGCCAGGGAAGCAGGACTGCAGGCTGGAAACCTCAGTGGCTCAGCCTGCTCCCCTGTAATTCAATTAGAAAAGCAAGCATGAAGTCAATATTCATTGCGCCAGGCAGCACAATGAGATGGTAATGAGCAAGTTCACAAAGGAGACAGGCTTCATGATAAGCTCTTAAAGAGGAGCTGCAGCGAGTGACCCTCTGCACAACTGGCAAACACACACAGGCATATGGGTCTGTCCCCTCTGGGATTTACCTCCATCCCTCACCATCTGTATCCAGGGCAGACGGTGACTGCAAATCCAAGGGAATCTCATGATACACCATCCTAGGCCACCCCATTCAGCTGCTTTGCATCCCTGAAGGGATGTGTTCCTTAAACACCCAGGCCCTAGAGGAACACGTACAACCTGCTGGATCACAGGCAATGCAGTTCCAAGCAACACAGAGCTGTGACTCCCAAGCCCAGCAGGGATGGCGGGCCTGTGGGGCACAGAGCAAGGAAACAGAGAGAGAGAGCTTCCAGCACCCCACGTGTTGGCATCTTATTGCAAAGCTCCCATACCTCCTTGGTGATTTCTCATGGGCAGCTCCTTGCAGCACTGACTCCTTCTTCACAGCACAGCCAAAACCTGCAGCCCTCTCCTCACCCAGCTACCCCACTCTTTTGTAGCATCTTCTTCTTACTGGGCACAGCTGTGGCCTACTAAGGGCAGGCCTGTTCCTGATCTTTGGGGATTGGCCCAGCTGCAACTCCTCAGGTGTGAGATTACCTTCTGCACTACCTTTATTTTCTTACATTCTATCCTCCCACATCCATGGAAGTGCAGAAGATGAAGAACTGCACCCTTGTGCTTTTGGAACAAGGCAGCACTGGGTCCTACAACCATGAGAACTTGGGGCATTTGTACTTTAAACTGATCAGGACTGGGTAAATAAATGCTGGACCTAATTCTGCAGCTCCCTCCGAAAGGGCTCTCCCACTGGAGAAGGTCTCCACAGGATTTCCTTTCTTCTCCTTTTAGCACTTTGCTGGTGACAATAAAATATGTAGTTATTTATTTTGTAAACATCAGTGTATTTAGTTTTAAAAATAATGAATGATTGAAGTAGTAATTAAAAAACAGCATTGTGTGTACAAGCCCAGAGCTCCCTTGTTCTAATTTTGCTTTGGGATTCAGCATTCCAGGTATTACTGAATTTGTTCCTTTTCAAATTACTTCTGTGGTAAAGCCTGGGGCTGCTCACAAAGAGATTTGGGTCTCATTCTTTTCAGTGCTCTACAGAAAGAACCAGTGGCCCCAACTCTAAGCAGGCAAACATGAGAAACAGAAAGTTTTTTCTTTTCTTCTCCTTTAACAAAAGGCAAATAGTGCACACAGAGCTTATATAAGTTCCCTGAGGTCACACGGGGTGTCACTGACAGAGTCACAAATTGAATTCAGATTCTCAGGCTCTCGGTCCCAGTTTGTGTCATATTGCTGTTCAGGGCACTTCAGACTTTTAATGCAATTTTCAGAAACATGTTGTAATTTCCCTAAATTAATCTCTCATCCTGATGTCTATTAATGTTCCACATATCCCCAACATCTGTAACAGCTGTTTAATATGCTGGTAAATAATTAATACAATTCAGGAACAGGATATTTTCTCAAAATCAGGAGGTGTTTTTCAACACTGCAGATGACAACACCCCATTTTTTACTTTGGAGCCCAACAAAAAGGAAGTAAATTTTGCCATTCTTCCTGATTCAAAGAGCCTCCAACTGCTAATAATAGAAGTGAATTGCTTCATGTGCAGTCGGAAGCTCTTGGTGCCCTATTGGGCCAGTTCTTCAGCTGCTACAAACCCACAGAGCTTCACTGGAGGCACTTTGGCTTTGTCAAGTCACATGAGCTGAGGGCAGATGTGTTTGTGTTTCACTGCCCACTGAATCTTCCTCTGAGACTGATCCAATCTCTGCACCTCAAAGGGAAGATGGAGCACTCCCCACAAGCGGAGCTAGACCCAAGGATGGAACAGGTAGAACAGGTTGGCTGGATGCCTCTTACAGCCATCCCCCTTCTCCAGAAATCCCCAAGGGGAAGGGCAGAGGTACATCCCAGAAGAGGAGAGCCTGTCCCAGCAAGCCATGCCAATGTCCTGGCCTAGACAGCCACCCCTCTGCAGTGTCACACGGGACAGCAGCAAAGCACCTTGGGACAAGACTGCTTTCTTCTGACACTGACTGAGAGACGTGGACACAGGGAGGAGTTTTGTCTCTGAAGCTGCACACACTCAGAGCTGCTGCTGCTGCTGTTCACAGTTTACAACAATTTTCTTGCCCAACAGCAGTTTGTTGGTATTTGCCAGTATTTTGAAGGGTTAGAGACCCTTGGTGGACATGAACCCCTTCTCCTGGCAGAAGAGATCTGATGCACAGAACAGATCAGAAGAGAACAGATGTACATTCACTGTCTGCAGGGAATTATGTCAACAAAGGGCCAGATCCCAGGACTTTCCCTTTTGGTTAAGGTGCAACTATCTAATGGACTAGAGAAAAAGGGGTAGGATAGCCACATCTTCCCATGGTATTTGTGTTCATTGTTATTATTATTATGTAGAAGGCCAGATAAGAAATGCTAGTCACTTCAGATATCTATATGTAACATAATTATACTCTCCTTATGCTTTACCAAGCATGTAAACACCAATTTTCACAAGCAAATGCAATTTTGGGTACCCTCCAAAGGCCTGATATGTAAGGTGTAGCCCTCACTCCTCTGAACAACTGGAAGTCAAATGTCCCTGTGTAACTCCCGCATGTAGCTGGCAGAAGTAAACTGAAAAACTTCCCCTTTCTTATTTTAGAGGCAGCACTCTCCCTCTTATGTAACAAAGGCAAAATCTGTTGAGGTCAGGGATTCAAAGCCACCAGCTCTGTGCCCTGAACAGCCTTTGCCTGTCGGTGACAGACCCTGGGAAGCTCACAGCACCCTGCAGGAATCTCTCCCCTCAGTTATCACTCGTCCCTGTCAGACCCCACAAGCCTGTTTTATGTTGTCTGCACAATATCCTCAGCTGAGAATTGGGTTTTGCCGGAGACATTAATGCATGTAATTGGCACATGCTTTTCTGGAGTATTTCTATCGCCTTTCAAAGATAGAGACAGCCAAATCTCTCCTCCACTCATCAAGGAGATGCTTAAAGCATCAAGTGGGGAATTCCAGGCCAGCTTAGAGATGGTACTTACTTTACATTTTCTCAGGCAGCAAGGTAATGTGGGACCCAGACTGTCATAGTGTTTATTTTGAGTTCCCTGGTGAGAAAAACATTTTACACTTGTCCTGTGTGGTTGAAGCCTCCCTGCCCTCCTGGGGAACTCAGGCTATCTCTGCCACTCGTGCAGCTGCTGATACTTGACTTGGCCCATCCCCAGTGAACACAAAACTGAAGTCAGTATCCCAGGCCAGGCTCTAACTTCCACAAGGGTAAGGTAAGATCACACTCTTTTCTCCCCCTAGGTCGTGGTGCTCATTAGAGATGAGCTCAAAACTCATAAGCTCAGCTCCAAGAAAAGTACAAAGCTCTGCATCTCTCGCATTCCTGACGTACTGATTTCAGCCCTGAATGAGGTAATCTCAAACTGGAAGAAGTGAGAAAAATATATTCAAAAGGGGAAAGGTGACCCTGTAATTAAGTGATTAGCCCAACCAGGGGTTTAATTTCAAACACTGACAGACATAAGACTGCTTTGTACGCGTGGGCAAGTGGAGCTGTGAGCTCCCTCACTGTGCCATTTTAAGCATAAATGAGAGTTGATAACACTTCTCTCCCATTCTTTGCTTTGACTGTCTGTGCTTAGAGGCAGATGGTTTTTATTTGATCAGCAAGTAGCTTGCACAACAGCCCTCCCATCTTCTGAGAGATCTCTGTGCTGTGATGCACCTTTTATTTGAGCACTGCAGAACACACCCAGATGAGAAGGAATGGAACACACCCCCAGGCTCTGTGCAACCTTCCAGCAGAAGGGGGTGAATTTGGAGGTGGAGAAGAAATGATCTAGGTACAGGTTATAGTCAATGACCAACAAAATTGCTTGCTTAAGTCAGTCCACCAGAGAAATTACAGAAACACAGAATGGAGAGGGTATGATGTTATTAATAATAAAGGTACTGCAAGCAGTGAGCCCAGAGCCATGCAATTACAAGGAGACATGCAGTGTACACAATCAGGAATCCTTATCAGATTGTTTGGTCTATCTTTTCCATTTAAAAGTGATGTTTAAACTGTGTTTATAGACAAAAGGTCTGATCAATGAACCTGTCATTTGGTCATGAGTAACATGGAAAAAAGTAATCAGGTGATGAAAATATTGCTGGTTCTCCATTTGAGGAACAAAATGAAGATACTTCAAAAAGCCTTTGACAAACCCATGCATCAGCAAAGTCAATTGTTACAGCTTTGAAAATTTCTCAAATACAAACATCTCTAAAGTTATTGGGAAATGAGATTTTCTGAAGGTAAAATAACTGGGAAAAAAGCAAACCCAAAGAATTACTATTATTTAAGCTTTTTAGCTGCTCCCTAAGAAAATAAACTTAGAGTTAAACAAAAACTTTGCTGTTTTTCTACAAAATAAATAACAGTAACATTATACCTATTAAACAGGAATCAGCTGTATAAACAGTTTACCTGCCTCTGACAGCATCAACTGTAGAAAGAATTTCTGGGCAACTACATTCACAGGAGGAAAAGCCCAAGTCATGGTAATCATTGTATCTCAATGTACAATAAATGTGATGGAGTAAGTACAAAGGAAAATTACTTTAAAAAGTCCATCTTGACTGAACTTAATCCCATTTTATACTTGGAAATGATGATAAATTGCCATACTCTTCTCCTGCTTGTTCCTTTAAACTTGCCCAGTAGCTGCCATCATAAGCCTATGATTCAAAATGTTAGTCTTTAGCCAGCTAATCTCTGTTCATTCATTTCTGAAACATGGGTGTCTGATTTTCCACATTCACTCCCTTCACCCACAAATAGACAGATGTTATGTGCAGTCTGAAGAAATTTTGCAGCTTGGAAACAAATGCCTATTTCTGTAATGTATCACCCCTGGATTCTTTGATTAATTTCCATAAACTAAATGTGAAAAGCTCATAGGCCTCACATCAACCAAGCAAGTGAAGAACACACACAAAAAAAAATCAATCATATTCATTGTATCATTCTCTGCAAAGCTGAGCTCTAACAACTCCATGATCAAACAATCTGCAGTTGTGAACAGTAAGAAATGGGAGCCTTTGAAATATGTCAACATGGCAGAATTGTATCTCCCCCCTACTCTCATCCTTCCCACCAGCTCAGCATATGTAAAGTTTTAGGTAGGGCACGTTCAAGTTGTTCCCACAATACAGAACTGAAGAAACGTATGCTGCTGCGGAACAGAGGCATGTGGAATAAATATTTCATGGCTCAGGAGCTTAGAAATGCCTTGTAGGCTGCACATGTATTACAGACTCGTGCCAGCATAGCTGGATCCATCAGATGCACAAGGAGCAATGATCCTGGTGGACACAGATGGCTTTCAGGAGCTGCCTCTACAGCCTTATTTGTATCAGCAGCCCGTTAGTGTTCTGGTTCAGCTCCTGACAAAAGGATCTGTGACCATCTCTGCTAACAGGGTGCAGCTGCAGCAGGAGCACATCAGCTGTACAGCATACGGTATTTGCAACTGAGAGAAATCACCCAGCACAAATCTGGCATGAGATCTAGGGACAGAGCCTGGGTGTGCAGCCATTACTTCCATTACTCTCTATGGCAGTACTCTATGAAGAATGAAAATGCCTTGACTTCTACCTTGCCCCAGATTTTCTGCTGTCATCCTCATCAAAGCAACCACAATGAAAAACCTCCTTCCAGCCTTGGATACTGATAGGTTTCACACTACTTTGAGAACAGCTTTGTTTAGTAAACAAGTCCCTTGAAATAACAAACTTTCTTCCTCTCATACAATTTTACCTTTATCACACCAGTAGTCACTTGTCCTTTAGAGGATTTGCAGTAGCACCTGAATAATGAATTCCTCCTCATGCTTCTTTGGACCACATCTCCAGCAACACAAACTAACTCAACACCCATGTCACAAAATATTTCCACACCTGAGCCAGCTGAAGATCCAGGGTTTGTTTGCTGGTGTGGGTACTGCTCTACAATAACAATGTTTCTGGTCCAAGTAATTCCCAACATTATGGTCATTTACCACACTACCAGGCACAAAAATGAGAGAGTAACCACGAGGAGCAAATCTTCTTTTGTGATTCTCTAGAACACGTGCATGTAGCTAATATATGGTCAACAGAAAAAAACCAAAAATACCCAACCAGGGATGTGGCCATAAGTAAATCATATAATAATCTCAACCTGCTGCTTTGGGGCAGCCTTCACTGCTCACTTCTCTGGGATGCTCTCCTGCCTCCTTCCGCACACCCCGAGCGCTGTCAGTTTGCTGTCAGCTTTACAGTATCAGGAGTGTGATCTCTCCGTGGGTACCCTGCTCAGTGTCATTTAAACGGCCCAATCTGCAAGGCCACCAAGGTCAAGGAACTATCAGGAGTAAGGTTTCTTAAGTGCAACGTGTGAGACACCATCTGACACTGTTTATAGATAGACTTAGCCTCTTATTGACCACAAGATAGAAGTTAAAAGCACTGCTTTGGGAGTTCAAATGTGTTAACCTCTGAAGTGATGTTTGAATTAGGGTTATAAAGGGCCTAAAGTTTTAATCAGAGGCTTGGAGAATAAAAAGGATTTGGAAAAATGATAGAGCAGGATCAGAGTAGCTACACTGAGTGTGCCAACTACTATATTATTGTTGATTTAATTGAGTCCATCTATCAGGTCTGTGCATTATGTGATCCAGTTCCAAAGATGTTTCCCTGCCACAGCTGACAAAATACAGACTATACACTTCAAATGCAGTTGTCGGTCTCTAAAACAGGCAGTTCGAAAACATGCTGGCTGCTCCAGCAATCAATAATGGGAAGGGCAGTGTACGTTGGACTGACTCCCAAACAATTAAATACTTGCCAGTGTAAAGTAAAAAACGACGCGAGGCCAGGCCAAGAGCTTGTTCACTGTTTGGCAGCTCGCAGCATTACAAACACTGATGGTTTAATAATTGGGAAAAATTAACAAAGCTGCAACAGCAAAGGCATTTTCTGAGAGGTTTTCTGATGAACACACTGAAGAGGTAACAAATACACCTTCCGACCTAGTGGTTAAAGTTTTAACCGCTGCTGGATTCCAACTGCAGGAAGACAAGGTTCAGAGAATGCCACCTTGGAA